>APFE030141991.1:196267-221503 GCA_000404065.3 Pinus taeda
TGTGACCCCCCCACTGCGCAATCGGCGCAACGAAGGGGGGGCTGCCACCCCCCGCTGCGCAATCGACACGATGAAGGGGGGGCTTCGCCCCCCCTATAACCCCCCAGTTCAGTACGTAGGTTAGTCATGGAAAGAATATAACACAGACCAACATCCTAGATGTCTACTATCTAGCTCATTGACTAATATATGTTGATAAGAAAAAAACCCAGAGATAGAACCAAACAGACAACACCAATTTATGTTGATGGAGAACATTTGCAAAACATTTTCCACATTGAAACTTTGCATGAATTTCAGTGTAATCACAAGATATATGAAAATATATTGATATTTTTGGGGGGTGAAGTTAAAATTCTATTGATTTATTAAAAAGTTACAAGCTTCAAGGAAATGGAAATGCCTGAGACACATTCAGATGAGTATGACCATGAGCGATGGAACCATCCAATAACAAATTATCAAAGGGTGGTGGTGGCTATGATGGAGCTGTCAAATAGAATTGAAATGGTAAAGAAAGTGAAGCAAGAGAAGTTTCAATTGTTGGATAATAAGTGTGAATGATTGCAAAGTAAATTATACAAAATGTTGGCAATCATGGAGGCATATATTATAGTTGTGAAGCTCAAAATGAGTGGAATGGTGACAAGCACCAATAGTGAGTTTGAGTTCAAGTAGAAATACATGGAAGCTAGCAAAGGATAGTTTAATCCAAAGGTTCGAGGACCAATTGAGCATGGAGAAGCATACATAATGTAGCGGAGGAAACTTTGGACACAAAAACAGAAGATGGGCCATCTAGTCATTATTAAATTTGAAGCTTTGATGAACATTTTTCAAATGTGTTTTGTATTTAGGAGTTTTTTGTATAGACTATGGTATATTTCAATGTAGAATTTGTTGAAAAATGTGTAACTAGGTTCGGTCTTCATAAATATGAAATGTACTTTTGATTCTTGTAAATTGTAAAATGAAAGAAAATTATTATTTTTATTATTGGAGCATCGGTTTCATGGTAAAGGTATTTTATTTTATAGGTCAAGCACCCATTGAGTGCTTCTATGGTTGGTCCTAGGTCAAAAAGTCAAAAGAGTCATTGTCATAAGTTGAACACCCCATCGGGAACATTATAACTTGTAAATAAAATTATTTTTGTCCTTAAAAGTGTCAAAATACCCTTCAAGGCCAAGTCGACTCGGAAGCTAGCAAGTCCTATATTCGATTGGATGTATCTCAACTAATTTGGAGAATGTCCTATTTTTTAAGCTAAAATCTATATTGCTTAATCAGAACATAATAGAAAATATAGTCCTAGTATTCCTGGTCTACCATCAGGGAATCAGACCAATGGAAAAACCATAAATTCGTCAATAACAATACACGATAGTTCAAAAGAGATCAAAATTTGCAAAATGTTTGGTTCCTAAACTTCTACTATCTATCCCATTGACAAATATATGCCAATAAGCAAAAAACCTAGAGATAGAACCAAACGGACAACACCAATTAATGTTGATGGAGAACATTTGCAAAACATTTTCCACATTGAAACTTTTCATGTATTTCAATGTAATCACAAGATATTTGAAAATATATTGACTTTTTTTGGGGGTGAAATTAAAATTCTCTTGATTTATTAAAAAATTACAAGCTTCAAGGAAATGGCAATACTTGAGACACATTCAAATGAGTATGACCATGAGAGATGGCACCATCCAATAATAACTTATCAAGGGTGGTGGTGGCTATGATGGAGCTATCAAATAGAAGAAGTGAAATGGTAAAGAAAGTGAAGGAAGAGAAGATTGAATTTTTGGAGAAGAATTGTGAATGATTGCAAAGTAAATTATACAAAATGTTGGCAATCGTGGAGGCAAAGAATATAGTTATGAAGCTAAAAATGAGTCTGAGTTCAAGCAAAAATATATGGAAGCTAACAAAGGATAGTCGAATCCAAAGGTTCAAGGACCAATTGAGCATGGAGAAGCGTACACAATGCAGCAGGGGAAACTGTGGACACAACAACAGAAGATGGGCCATCTAATGCTTATTAAATCTGAAGCTCTAATGAATGTTTTTCAAATATGTTTTGTATTTAGGAGTTTTTTGTAGATATTATGGTAGATTTCAATGTAGAATTTGTTGAAATATGTGTAACTAGGTTTGATCTTCATAAATATGAAATATACTTTAGATTCTTGTAAATTGTAAAATGTTTTTTTTTTTTTTTTTTTTTTTTTTTTTTTTTTTTTTTTTTGAGCATGGGTTTCATGCTCAAGGTATTTTATTTTATAGTTCAAGCACCCATTAAGTGCTTCTAAGGTTGGTCCTAGGTCAATAAGTCAAAAGAGTCATTGTCATAAGTTGAATACCCCATCGAGTACATTATAACTTGTAAAGAAAATTATTTTGTCCTTAAAAGTATCAAAATACCCTTCAAGACCAAGTTGGCCTGGCAGCTGGAAACTCAGCCTAATTTGAGGAGCAACGTCCCCTTGAGAAGCCTATATAAAGGAGGAAACTTGACCTCCTTGGATCACATTCATCAATCACTCATTTAAGGGAAGGAGAAAGAAGAAGAAGGCAGAAAAGAAGGAAGAAGATGAAGGATACTTGTCTTTGGGTTATTTCTCTCTCACATGTGCGAATGAAGGCTAGGATTTTGTAGCTGATCTAGGGTTTTCTTCCACAAGTTTGATATTGAAGAAGGAAAGGAAAGAAGGTCAAGTGAAGGTCACAAGAAGCCATCCTCAAGCTCCAGAAGGAAGAGAAATCCAAGCAAAGTTTTGAGGAAGACTTGGGAGGCTAAAATAAGCTCACATGTGTGGCAACAACAACTGCAGGAGGGCCGAAAATTTTAGGTCTGTAGTGAAGGTAGAAATTTTGTATCTAGGGGTCAAAGTAGTGCTACTGAAAGAGATTTGAATAGATTTGACTTGGATAAGGAAAGCACATCATCCATAATTGTTGGACTTGGTATTGGTCTTGGAGGGTATTGGTCTTGGTCTAGAGGTCTTGGAATTCGTTAATTGAAGAATCTATAAGGAAGAGAAGAGATTTGTGGGTTTTCCTCTCATATTGAGAGGTTTTGGCCTTGGCTTGCAACCTATATTATGTGTTCTTGTTCTTCTTGTTTTTGGTAGTTGTTTGATGATATACAAACATAATAATAAGTAAAGAAGATAATAAGTAAGAAAAAGTAAAATGACATCACATTGAGTTATCAAGAAAAGATAAATCACTCTAATCATTTCCCTATAGATTTCTCGACATGGTTTCAGAGATAAGGTTGGGAGAGAGCATTATGAATATCTTTACTACATTGGATAAGTTTCTAAAGAAGTGTTAAAAGGTAGAAAGTCATATCAAGTTGGGTATCAAATAAGCATGTAATCTCCTATTTACTCCAAAGAATAAAGTAACCAAGACAAAGGATGAAGGACTCTTCTCAACACTCACTGGCACATTTCAAGATGAAAACTTTTGGGTAATCGATAGTGGAGAATCAAGGCACATGATTGGGCATCACAAGAAACTGAAAACATTGTCAAAAGGATTCTTCTTACTTTGTAGAGCTTTGAGATAATATGAGATATCTAATGAGAGGAATTGGATCAACCTCCATAGAGATGGAAAATGGAGGCAATATTCATCTCAACAACATCCTATTTGTTCCAGGCTTGCAGAATAACTTACTCTCCAAATCAAGTTTAGAAGATGAAGGTGATCAAGTGGCTTTAATTGATGGAAAATTTGTAGTATGGGGTAAAAAATCAAGCATAGAAAATTCTAGAGTAATTGGGATTCGTGAAGGGAGAATTTATAGGTTGATATCTAGTCTTGCTTAAGCTTCAGTTCGCATTGAAATCAGCCCATGCGAACTTTGGCATAGAATATTTGGTCATCTTTCAAAATTATACCAACTCTAAGTTCTATGGTAAATGGAATCCCCAAACTAAAAAAATATCGCAAAGGAGTATGCAAGGGATGTGCATTGGCAAAAAACACCAAGAGACCATTTGGAAACAGTGCTTCACAGTTAAAATAAATATTGGATCTTATTCATTCTAATGTTTGTGGTCCTATGACTCCTAAATCACTTGGAGGTCATCTATATTATTTCACATTTATATATGATCATTCAAGAAATACTTGGGTTTACTTAAAGAAATCCAAGGATGAAGTATTTACTAAATTTCAAGAATTCAAAGATGAAGTAGAGAACCTTACAGAGAGAAGAATCAAGATATTAAGATTTGATAATGGAGGAGAATATACATCCAAGGAAATCATAGCTTTATATAAGGAGTCTGGAATTAAGAGGGAGTTGATAATGCCATATAATCCCGAACAAAATGGAATTGCAGAATGAAATAATTGATCCATTGAAGAAAGTGTAAAAGCAATGATACATGATCAATATTTACCAAAATTTTTGTGGGGTGAAGCTACAAAGATAGTTTTATACATACAAAATCAAAGTCCCCATAGGCCTCTAGATAAAAAGACTTCCAAAGAGGTGTTCACTGGGAAGAAACCAACCGTAGATCATCTCCAAAATTTTGGTTGTCCTATATATATACATATACCTAATGACAAAAGAAAGAAGACAGGATCCATATGGCATGAAGGGGACATTTGTGGGCTATATTAACTCTTATAAGGCCTATAGGATCTACATAAAGCAAGGACATCGTATAGAAGTCAGTCGATATGTAATATTTGAAGAAAGTATTGCATTAAATAAATCAAAGGATCTACCATCGACTTTAATGATGAAGAACTTTTGATATTTGAAGAAGTTACTAGGGAAGAAGAAGAACCAAACCATGAAGACAAAGGTCCTTGTGAACCAATACAATCTATGGTGATTCTTGAAACTAGAAAAAAATCTAACTGGTTGAAGTATACACTTCTAGATGCGGAAGTTCATGGAAAAGCTCAAGGTACATTCAAGGAAAGCAAGAGGCCCAAATGATATTCTGGGTATGCAACTTACATGACAAAACTAATTGAAGAAGAGCCATCCACTTTTGAAGAAGTTGACAATCACCAAGAATGGAAGGATGCCATGATGAAGAATATCAATCTATAATGAAGGATATCAATCTATAATGAAGAATGGAGTTTGGAAGATCATACCTAGGCCTAAAGACAAAGATGTGGTAACTTCCAAGTGGTTCTACAAGATCAAACATGCAAAATATGGAAGTATTGATAAATATAATGCAAGATTTGTGGCTAGGGGCTTCTCTCAACAATAAGGCATCGATTATGAAGAGACATTTGCTCCAACACCAAGGTATACAACTATTCGTTCATTGGTCTCTTTGGAAACATTGATGGGATGGAAATTCCACCAAATGGATGTCAAGACTAAATTATTAAATGACACAATTTATGAGGAATATTATATAGAGAAACCATTGGGATTTGAAGTTAAAGACAAAAAGGCATATGTTTACAGATTGAAGAAGGCATTATACAACCTCAAGAAAGCACCAAGGGCATGGTATGCTATGATGGATGCATACCTATAAAGATTAGGCTTCTCAAAGAGTTCTATTGATCCAAAAATTTATATTAAGACCGTGAAGGGGAAGCCAATAATCATTTTTCTGTATGTGGATTATCTTCTCTTGATAGGTGTGGAAGGTTGAATTGAAGAATGTAAGAAGCAACTAGTAGTAGAATTTGACATGAAGGATCTAGGGTTGATGCACTACTATTTGGGATTGGAAGTTTGGCAAGGACTTGATGAGATCTATCTAGGTCAAGGAAAGTATTTGATCAAGATGTTGAAGAGGTTTGACATGATGGATTACAAACCAATGACAACCCTGATGATAAAAAACTTGAAAATAATGAGTTCTGAAACAAGCCCTATGGATCCTTCAAGGTATAGACAATTGATTGGCTCACTGATGTACTTGGTGAATAATCAACTCGACATTTTTTTTGCAGTAAATATTTTCGTTGAATTCTGAGTGGAGCAGAAGCATGATCATTGGATATCAACAAAACATATACTGAGATATCTGCAAGGAACAATCCACTTCTATCTAAAATATGATAGGAGGAATGATGTCAACTTGATTAGATATATAAATTCTGAATGGGGAGGCAGTGAGCAGGATGGAAGGATCACTACAGGAGGTTTTTTTAATTTGGGATCCTCCATGATCTCATGGATGAGCAGAAAGCAAGATACAGTTCCTTTGAGTAGTGCTGAGGCTGAGTACATTGCATCTTGTGAAGTAAGCAAAGAAGTTGTATGGTTACGGAAGTTGCTATCAGACCTATTTGAAGGACCAATGGACCGTATAGTGATACATTGTGATAACACGAGTTGTATACAATTGTCTAAAGACCTAGTATTTCATGGAAAGACAAAGCATATCAACAAAAAGTATCACTACATTTGGAAGCTAGTACAAGACGGTGTGTTGCAACTATAGTATATCTCCACCAATGAGTAGGTAGATGAAATATTGACAAAATATCTTCCTAACAAGAAGCCTGTATATCTACGAGACAATATTTTTTTGGTTGATGTATCCTCCATTATTGAGAGGGAGAGATAGGCACATAATTATTGTCTTCACTTGGGAAGACATAATGGAGGATTGGGTAAACATTTGGCATTCGATACTCTTTGAGGATTTGGTAGGGAATCCAAGATAAGAGTAGTCGTGGACTGATATTCTTTGAGGACTAGCTATCCTAGATAAGAATAGTTCAAATAAGGTCATACTCTATGAACACCTAGGTGGGGTATGTACCTTGAGAGACAATGACGATGGTGTCTATAAATCATTGGTCTCGCTAGCATTGTGCTCTGATCTTGTTGAGAGATAGAGTTGTTAGTCAAGGCATTGCTATATAAAAATGTTGGTTGTTATGATGCTAAACATATGGGTTACCAATTTGACTCTTCTTATGAGATCTCTTCATATTGAGAATGTCCATGTACCATTCATGAATACCTCCCTAGTTAAGAGGGAGTGTTGACAAATGTATAACTAGGTTCAGTCTTCATAAATATTAAATTTACTTTTGATTCTTGTAAATTGTAAAATCAAAGAAAATTATTATTGTTATTTTTGTAGCATCGGTTACATGCTCAAGGTCTTTTATTTTATAGGTTAAACACCCATTGATTTCTTCTAGGGTTGGTCATAAGTCAAGAAGTCAAAAGAGTCATTGTCATAAGTTGAAGACCCCATCGGGCACATTATAATTAGTAAATAAAATTGTTTTTGTCTTTAAAAGTGTCAAAATACACTTCAAGACCAAGTTGGCCTGGTAGCTGGCAAGTCATCCTAATTTAAGGAGCAACTTCCACCTTGAGAAGCCTATATAAAGGATAAAACTCAACCTCCTTGGATCACATTCATCACTCACTCATTCAAGCGAAGGAGAAAGAAGAAGAAGGCAAAAAAGAAGGAAGAATAGGAAGGAGACTTTTCTTTGGGCTATTTCTCTCTCACATGTGCGAAGGAAGGCTAGGGTTTCTGTAGTTGATCTAGGGTTTTATTATATAGTTTCGATCTTGAAGAAGGAAAGGAAATAAGGTCAAGCGAAGGTCACAATAAGCCATCCTCAAGCTCCAAAAGGAAGAGAAATCCAAGCAAAGGTCTGAGGAATCCTTGGGAGGCTAAAAGCAGATCACACGTGTGGCAACAACAACTGTAGGAGGGAAAAAAATTAGGTCTGTAGTGAAGGCCGAAATTCTGTAGCTGGAGTTCAAAGTTGTGATACAGGAAGAGATTTGACTGGGTTTGACTTGGACAAGGAAAGCACATCATCCAGAAAGTTTGGCTTGGTCTTGGAGGGTATTGGTCTTAGTCTAGAGGTCTTGGAATTCGTAAATTGAAGTATCTATAAGGAAGAGAAGAGATTTGCGGGTTTTCATCTCAAGTTGAGAGGTTTTGGCCCTGGATTGCAACCTATATTATGCGTTCTTGTTCTTCTTATTTTTGGTAGTTGTTTGGTGATATACAAACATAATAATAATTAAAGAAGCCAATAAGTAAGAAAAAGTAAAAAGTGTAACAACCTTGGTAAAAAATCCATGTAAAAGTTAATAAAGGTAAAATAAGACCTTGGTCATGGGACACGTATTCCAAGCTGAATGTTGCGAAAAACATAGTGATGGGGATCACTTGTGATTAATTAATGGCTAATAAAATTAGCAAAGGCCCAATAGGTAAGGCTTTGGAAAGGCAAAATGTCATTTATTGGCATTTTAATTATGAAAAAAAATGAAAATTAGGAGAAAAGGGAGGTGAAAGGTCACATGTTGCATGCGAGGAGGAAAATGAAGAAAATAGAGGCCTCATTAATAAAAAGGCTTCCGAGGATCAGTTAACAAAATTTTTCCAGTTCGGTTTTCAAGCTCTCTCTATTCTGTCTCTCTCTCTCATACTCTTGGACACTTATAGTTTTACTGGATCACTCTTGGAGGAGTGTGGCATACTTGGAGTTTTGGAGCAAGAAGGAAAGGGAAGAGCAAGAAAGCACAAGTGGACATTGGATCAACAACTACAATGGGTTTTTCTTGCAAGTACTGAGTTGAATTTATGTTTTCATTACTAGTTTTGGCATGCATGGAATATGCATGTGATGTCTTGGTTATGATATGTAATTAGCATGGAGGATTGCCTGGATTGATAGAGGATTTTCCTATCCTGGAAATTTCATGGATAACCATGGTGTTGTGGGAGCATTTCCCCCCTTTTTTTTTCTCTGGTTGGTTCTCATGTTCCTTTAGCTGCAATTTGAGTTATTAATTCTTGTACCCTTGGTTGAAAAAACATTCTGGAGCCATGTAGAAAGCTTGGGTTGATTTATTAGTCCTGGAGCCTTTTTTGGACAAACACTCTGAAGCCCTTGGTTAGTTGAGTTACTAGTCTTGGAGCCTTGGTTGGACAAAAGCTGTGGAGCCCGACAACAGTTGTGGGTTGGGTTACTAGTCCTAGAGATTTAGTTGGAACAAATGCTCTGGAGCCATGAACAACTTGGGTAGAGACCGATCTGGTTATGGTTAGTGATGTCCGACCATGAGGTGGAATCATTGGTTGAGGGTTGAAGTGGGTTAGCCTTTGGAAGCCCTGTATGGTTTTGAATGATGTGTTTTATGAGATCCCACATTCATGCTTGGAATGTGGCAGAGGGGTGACTGGATGAAAGAAAGATTTGGTTCAACCTAGTCTATGGTTGGGTGGTTCATGGAAGTCCCATACCTGGTCATCTTATGGAATCATCAATAAGATCTCTCTTTCTCCTTGGTATTTTATGGGTAAATATACTTGTTTATATGGTTTTTATATCCTTGATATTTATGTTGGTTATATGATGGTTATGAATGAGTTTTATGATAGTGGAAATGTATGGATCTCATCATGTTTTGGTTAATCACTGAATGTATAATGAATATATGGCTTAATAGATGGTAATGAAAATATTGTGATGAGGCATTAATACTTAGTGATTCTTAGATAAGTATGAGACCCCTATGCTCAGATCTTTTGTTTAAACCTATAGATTGCATCTTTCTGACATGTTTTATGAAATGTTGTCATGGCTAGTAGGGGTCCAGTCAAGCCCTTGTTGATGTAATTAAATTTGTTTCATTATTCCGCTGCTACCTTTCATTTATGAAAGTATCATGGAGTTCTGGGTAGTGACCTGAGCCCTAGGTCTGAAAAAGTGGCACAAAAGTCAAAGTTGCAAGCACATAACCACTTGGGATAGTCCCTAGTCACAGTCATACTCATGTTCTGAGAGTGACTAGAGGGTCATATTCACAATCATACCCATGTCATGGGAGCGACTGGGGGATTAATGAGATAAAAAGTTAGTTTGTCTTAGGGGCTAGTCACTTGGAAGGTTGGATGGCTCCTGGGGGTTCTGCAGTGGGTATGGAAGGTCTGTGTTGTTGTGTTTTGTCGTTTCCACTTCCTTAACAAACACATATGGACTTGAATCATATCATAGTACCTCTTCATCACATGTTTACCTCGATTGGACGGTTACTTGGGTAGATGTGGGAGGAGGGTGTTACAAAGTGGTATCAAAGCATGGTTCACCCCTCGGACTAGATGGGCAGTGTGTTGGTCATGCATTCATGTTGGTTTCATATGTGTTACTCATACACGTGGTCTATGTTATTGTTGCATATGCATGGTATTGGTCATGGTTGCATTGATGTCACCATGTTAATATTGATGGTGTTGTTGTGGGATGTGTCGTCATGAGTGTACGATTGGTTATGTGTTGTTTATGCATGTCAAGTGCTTACGTGTTGTAAAGTGTACATTGATTTTGTTGTTGTTATCATGAATGAGGTCATGGTATGTGATTGATATGGTCATGCATTGATGACTAGACTATAGTTAGAATGATGTCTATATGTTGTTATATCTATATGATACCTATTACATTTTGTTATAATTATGTTTATACATGTATTACGTTGATTAGTTGATCTTGCAGGAGATATCTCCCCAAATGACGCTAAGGTATGTTGGTTTGTTTATGGTTTGGTTTAGCTGACATAAGATGCCTTGCAAGAAATAGATCAAAATGACTAGCAAGACGGTAGACTATAGTTCATGAGACTCTCCTTATGGATCATATGGGCAACGTGGTGTTGGGAATTCTTCTAACTTAGCAGACACATTGAGAAGCTCAAAGGAAGAAATAAGGAGTTACAAAGTAGATAATGACAGAATCATACAGGCACAAGAGAAACAAGCAGAGGTTAATGCAGTCATCCTTGAGAGTTTGTCAGAATTGCAGTGACATGGACCACTTCAGATCAACCATGAACAGGAGGACATAACTAATGGGGCATATGGAAATAGATCTCATGGTGGGTACAGGTTGGATAGAGATGACACGATCAACGATGGTAGGTTCTTGGACACTTCGAATAGGAGAGGCGATAGACATGGGTACTATTGTAGTTTTGGTTCTAACAGGTATCATGATCGTCATTGTTATCATCCTTATAGGAGGAGTGAAAAGGGATATTTTCCAGATGAGTTTAAGAAAGTAAAGCCACCTACATTTGATGGAGAGATGAATAAGTCACAAGATGTAGAAGCATGGTTGCTTTGAATGAATAAGTTCTTCAAATTACACGATTACTTAGAGAACATGAAGTCTAGAATAGCCACATTCAATCTTAAAGGTAAAGTAGATATCTAGTAGGAAGATGTAAAGAAAGTCAGAGATATTTATGAGGAGGAGTTAACTTGGAGTTAGTTTGAGAGGCTATTTCGAAACAAGTATCTATCAGAGAAATACTATGATGATAGGGAAAAGGAGTTTTACGAACTAAAGATGGGATCTACGACCGATAAGGAGTATACTAGCATATTTATGGAGTTTCATGAGGTATGTGCCTTACCTCAAGGAGGAGAAGGCCAAGATTCAGAAATTCATTAGTGGGTTTTCAATAACATTCAAAGATAGGATTGAGTTCAATGATCCTAGATCATTGGAGGAAGCCATCAGTAAGCTAAAGCATTGTTATGAGCAATTGAATTCAAATCTTAGACTAAGCAAAATTGGAAGGGTAATTATAAGAATAAAGGAAAATGGGACACGAAGTGAGAAAGACCTCAGGATACTGGTAACAAAGAGAATGTCGCACCACTTAAGAAGTTCAATACATCTGGAAGAGGACAGGGACTTCAATCTAAGGAGCAGAATAAGAGTGAAAATAGGGAGCTTGTGCAGTGTTGGACTTGTGGAGGAGAGCATCATAGGGGAGATTGTCCATGGCATCAGGGTGATAGACCACAGATCTACAGTGCTCACGAGGCAGAGATAGTGGGAAATGTTGGACAGGGTATTCCCAAAATCTATGTAGTGCTAGATAATAGGATGGAAGATCGCCATGCATCTATTATTTGTATGGATGGTAAGATTTGATCAAGTTGTTTCTATTTTGATTGACCCTAGATCTAATTATAGTTATGTTAATCCTGAATTGGTGGATAAGTGTGGTTTGAATAAAGAAGTACATGCAGAGTCTTGGTTAGTGCAGTTGGTTACAGGTACAAAGAAGCGAGTTTGTTATTGGGTAAGAGCTTGTGCATTTGATTTCAATGGTATGCCTACCTCATTACATTTGAATGTATTACCATTGGGATCATACAGTATGTTGTTGGGTATGGAATGGTTTTATCTTCATAGGACCAAGGTGGATTGTTACGACAAGGCTATTGAGTGCCTGGATGACAATGGGGAACAAAGAGTCTTGCAGGGTAAGAAGAAAGAAACATTAGTGAGAATGGTGACAACTATGCAGGCCAAATGTAGTTGTAGGAAATGGTGCGTGTTATTTGCAATGCATATTTCTAATGACAAAGGTAAGCAAGTTGAGGATGTTGATGTTTTGAGCAGATACTTGGTTCTACAACAGTTTCAGGATGTATTTCCCGCAAATATTTTAAAGTTGCCAACTCGCAGAGAAGTAGACTTTTCTATTAAGTTAGTAATAGGGGCAACGCCAACATCTAACACACCTTACAGGATGAGCACACTAGAGTTAGTAAAGTTGAATTTGTAGTTGAAGGAAATGCTTGACAAGGGATACATTAGGCCAAGTGTATCACCATGGGGCACACTGGTACTATTTGTGAAGAAGAAGGATGAAACTCTCAAGTTGTGCATTGATTACAGGAAATTGAACAAAGTGACCCTCAAGAACATGTACATGTTGTCGAGGCTTCATGATTTGTTTGATCAATTGAAGGGAGTAGCAGTGTTTTTGAATATTGATTTGAGATTCGGATATCATCAGGTATGCAATTTACAAGACAACTTTACGGACTAGGTATGAACATCATGAGTTTGTTGTAGTTCCATTTAGTTTGGCTAATTGTTGGATTGAGGGGGCTTGACTGAGGTTCATCGTTAATTATCCAAACAAATCCCTACACTACTGGCCCTTTCGGCATCAACCTGTAGAGCGCGCACTGAAGTCTCACCCGAAGCAGTATGGGGGGATGCTGGAACCAAGTTTTCGCACCCTGAGATGGTTGTGATGTCATTTAATTCCCTTTATTCCTTCCTTTGCACAGTTCACTTCGCTCTAGGTTTTGGCAGATGAGCCTTCTCTTCCGTCCTTCAATACCTTCACGAAAGGGCTTGGTTGTCCTTCGTGCAGCCCTAACCCTTGATCTATACCCTTTCGCAATGCCAAGGCACCGTACCGTGTAGATTCCTAGATTAGTCCAAGTGTCTTTCTTATCTTATTAGTTACTCGCAGTTAGCACTGCATAAACATATATTCTTATATGCGTTCAGTTATCCAACATAATCATACACATTCGCACATCACATAAGCATCATAAAGGAAATTCATACATAGAATGATAAGATGCATTAATCGGAACAAAGACACAAAAATTGCAGAATAATTCTCTTTATTAATCTCTTCTAAGTGATTACAGACTCTATTCACCCTGCGCACACAGCTGCAGGGGTCTGCGCACTCAGCTGCAGACTTCCACCCCAGGCCTCTCCGTGCTCAGCTGCAAAGCATCTACCTATGCTAAGACCCAAAAAGTAGACTTCTTACTTTTGAGCTATCACTCTCTTACATGATTGATCCCTCTAACTACTTAGAGCTTAGCTCTTTTTATACAATCCCATGGTCCTCGGACCATGGGTAGGTCTCTTACAGCCGAATTTACTTTACAAAACTAAGGGTAGACTACCCTTTTTGACACATGACACTTTAGCACTCTGCGATCACAAAATGGGTCTTTACAATCTTATTACAACATTAGACTCAAACATGGGCTTTTAGCCCCAAAACTGCCCTTAGGGGATCCCGCTCCCAACAGGCCCCCAACACAAACATCATTACTCGCCCTCGAGGCACTCAGTAAGCGAGGAGATCTTTGCACGAAGCCCGTTGGTATGGTAGAATGCTTGCCCTTCTTGTCCTTCACAGTCTCCTTAGTTGGGGTTGGCTTCAATCTCAGTGTTCTCGGTGATTTAGGGACCTCTGCCAATACTTCAACTACTTCTGGAGTAACTACTTCTGCCTCTCTTTCCATTTCCTGTGTCGGATCCTCCACTACTTGTTCGGTATTTATAATCTCTGCGGGTGCTGACATAATAATTCATAGCAGTGCTCACAACATCTCTGGCAAGTTCACAAATGCAAGAGTCTCTTTGAAAGCCTCGAAGGACTCTTGGTCCATAGGTGTACGAGAGCTCAACAGCTCAATACTCAAAATGCCAAGTGTTTCTTGCTGGATAAACACTTTTAATTTATAGGGCATTTTGAATTCAAATCCAACCGTTCCTCCCAAATTTGGTTCATTAATTCCGGATTGGCGACAGATTTTCAAGGATCTGAGCCATAAATTTCATCTTAAATCCCCGCTGCCTGCTCCATTTGGCCACATTTCAACCGTCAAATCATGAACAATAACCCTAACGGTCAATTTCCAGTTGACCTGCGCGATTTCTCCTTGGGTAGCGCAACTCCCATTGCGCTGCAGCAAACCTTGTGACACTTCCTTACTTCGCACCATCCTCTAATCACGTAGCTCCCCAAGCTGGGTAGTGTATTTTATAGTCCCACACCTCCTTTTTAGCTGCCTAGAGCGCTTAGATTGTGCAACCTTTGTCTAGTCACGCGGCTAGACCACTGGTGTATGGCTTCAAGCGACTGTCATTCACCTTTCCTGGGAAGGGATCTCCATTCAATTTGACCAGTTGTACCACTCCTCCATCGGTAATCTCCTTAATGACATAATGCCCTAACCAGTGCATCCTGAATTTCCCTAGAAATTTATCAAACTTACTATCATATAACAAAACTAGGTCATTTACCTTAAATGTGCACAGCTTAATATGTCGATCATGCCATGCCTTTTCGCGCTGCTTTTGAACCTGTTGGTGAAATCCAGCTAAAAATTTGTCTTCCTCAAGTTCATCTAGTTGTGCAAGCCTTTCCTCCAGGGCTCCACGACCCGTCATACCTGTGAGCACTGCTATGCGGAGACTAGGCACGATATATTCCATACACATTACTGTTTCAATTCCATAAACAAGCCCAAAAGGGGTTTGTCCAATCAACTTCTTGCATGTTGTTCGATAAGCCCATAATATTGCAGGTATGCGTAGGTCCAAGTCACTTCACTGAGCATTTGAAACCTTGGTCAGCATAGTTTCGAGCACTTTGTTGAACGCCTCCACCATCCCGTAAGCCTGTGGGTGATAAGGTGTGCTCTTCTGGTGGTATACTTGAAATTCCTCCGTTAGCACGTTGATTGTCTCATTTAGGAAGTGCATACCATGATCACTTACTAAGATATTAAGACAACCAAATCACGTCAGTACGTGCTCGAAGAGGAACTTTGTAGCGGTCGCGCTTGTGTTGTCCTTCACAAGCCGAACCTCCACCCAACGAGTCAAATACTCCATCTCGGTGATAATGTACCTTACTCCCGTTTTTCCTTGTGGCTGAATGGGTCCCACAAAATATATCGCCCATTTGTCAAAGGGTTGCAGCTTCATTTGAGGATTCAAAGGCATCTCATCCCTCCATGATGGCCTACCAGTCCTTTGCCATACATCGCACGCCCTGAAATACACTTTTGAGTCCTAATGAAGGATTGGCCACCACAACCCTATGCGTATAATCTTCTGCGCAGTTGCCCTCCTTGCATAGTGTCCTCCCGCAATGCCCTCATGAGCATCCATTTGAATGCTACTTCTTTCAAACTCAGGTACATATCGTTGCAATATCTAATTAGACCCCATTTTGTATAGATGCACAACTATGACAGAGAAATCTTCCGCACACACCACTAATTCCTTCTTCTGCTGGAAAGTGTATCCTCCCAGAGTAGTTACTGTCGTGAGTAAGTGTAATATACCTCAAAATCGCCATCCACGATGCGCACTGCAAATAGCTACGCGTCAGGCAATCCCTCCTTCAAATTAGTGGGCTCTTCCCTTGTTTCGATGCACGACAGATGGTCTGGTCTCGCGTTTAGTCGTCAAGGCTTTACAATAACTTCAAAATCATATTCTTGGAACAATAAGAGCCACCTACAAATTCTTCCCCCCCCACCCCCCCCAACACAGGCTTATTGGCCAGGTACTTCAGCATGAAGTGATCTGTATACATCTTAAAATGGCCTCCTAGCAAGTAGTGCCTAAACTTCTAGAGCGCATACACCATAGCTAGCCATTCGCGCTCAATGGTGAAATAGTTCTTCTCTGCTTTGGATAATCTTTGTCTTGCGAATGTGATGGGATGGTCCAAGCCTTCTCCGCCAGCCTGTGTCAGTATTGCTCCCAACACTATACATGATGCGTCAACATGTACATGAAACTCCTTCTTCCAATCCCGGAAGACTAGAATCGACGCAGTGACCATCTTTTCATTCAATACATCTAATCTCTTCTTACACTCCTCATTCCAACAAAATGTGACATCCTTCTTCAACAATTTTTCCATAGGCACGGTGATCTGGGCATAGCTTTTGATAATCTTTCTGTAATATCCTATGTATCCCAGGGTAGCGCACAACTACTTCATGCTCCTTGGCACTTCCAAGTTCAATATCACTATTATCTTTGCGGGATCTACCATCAATCCCTGTCTGCAAACCACATGCCCCAACAGGTTTCCAAAAGGAACACAAAACAAACACTTCTTTGGATTGAGCACAATCTGATATCTTCGACAGGTATCCAGCATCAGGCGCAAGCTTGCTACATGGCGTTTTACGAGCCCAAACTCAGTCCAGTCATCAAAATATACCTCTAGGAACTTATGAATAAATTCCTTGAACGCAACAACAACTACACGTGAGAAAATCGCAGGGGCATCCTTCAATCCAAATGACATTACAGTGTACTGACAACAACCCCACTCAGTCGTGAAGGTTGTCTTGCGCCTGTCCTCCGATGCGATTTTGATCCCGGCAATGGAACCATTTGTTGGCTGGAGGGAGCCTGACCCAGGTTCAACGTTAATTAGCCAAACAAATCCCTACACTACTGGCCCTTTCGGCATCAGCCCGCGGAGTGTTGACCGAAGTCTCACCCGAATCAGTATGGGGGGATGCTGGAACCAAGTTTCCACACCCTGAGATGGTCGTGATGTCGTTTAATTCCCTTTATTCCTGCCTTTGCGTAGGTCACTTTGCTCTAGGGTTTGGCAAATGAGCCTTCTCTTCTGTCCTTCAATACCTCCGTGAAAGGGCTCGGTTTTCCTTCGCGCAATCCTAACCCTTGATCTATACCCTTTCGCACTGCCAAGGCAACGTACCATGCAGATTCCTAGATTAGTCCAAGTGTTTTTCTTATCTTATTAGTTACTCGCAATTAGCACTGCGTAAATAGATATTCTTATATGTGTTCAATTATCCAACATAATCATACACATTTGTGCATCACATAAGCATTATAAAGGACATTCATACACATAATGATAAGATGCATTAATCGGAACAAAGACACAGAAATTGTAGAATACTTCTCTTTATTAATCTCTTCCAAGTGATTACAGACTTTATTCACCCTGCGCACATAGCTACAAGGGTCTGCGCACTCAGCTGTGGACTTCCACCCTAGGCCTCTGCACACTCAGCTACAGAGCCTCTACCTACGCTATGACCCAAAACTTAGACATCTTACTTCAGATCTATCACTATCTTACATGATCGATCCCTCTAACTACTTAGAGCTTAGCTCTTTTTATACAATCTTACAACCGACTTTACTTTACAAAACTAAGGGCGGACTACCCTTTTTGACATATGAAACCTTCGCACTCTACAATCACAAAATGTAGAGTCTTCACAATCTTATTACAAAATTTGACTCGAACATGGGCTTTTAGTCCCAAAACTACCCTTGGGGGATCCCACTCCCAACACTAATGCTCCAACTACTTTTATACAGTTGATGAATAGTGTGTTGCATCCTTATTTGGACAATTTTGTTATTGTGTTCATTGATGATATATTGGTATATTCTAAAAATGAAGAAGAGCATGTCAAACGTCAGCATCAATACTAAGATTTTTGAGAGAGCATCAGTTGTATGCTAAGCTAAAAAAGTGTAGCTTCTTTTAGAGTGAGGTACATTACTTATGGAATGTGGTTTCCAAGGAAGGCATAGTAGTGGACCCAAAGAAGGTAAGAGCTATCATGGAGTGGGCAGCTCCTAGGAACGTGGATGAGGTGAGATCCTGCATGGGGTTAGCAAGGTATTATAGGAGGTTCATCAAGAACTTCTCGTAGATTGCTTATCATATCACATCATTGCAAAGGAAAGGTAAGAAGTTTGAATGGAATGAGGAATGTGCATCAAGTTTTGAGCAGTTAAACCAGTTGTTGACACATGCTCCAGTGTTAAAGATCACAGATCTAGAAAAATAGTTTATGGTATGTACAGATGCTTGCAAGAGAGGGCTTGGTGGAGTCCTTATGTAGGAAGGACAGGTGATATGTTATGAGTCACGAAAACTAAATGAGCACGAGTAGAACTATCCGACACATGATCTTGAGTTGGCAGCAATCATTCATGCATTGAATATGTGGAGGAACTATCTTTTGGGCAGATGATTTGTATTGATGAGTGATCATAGTGGATTCTAGTATCTATTTGACCAACTGAATCTAAATGCCAAGCAAGCTATATGGTCGGCCACCATCAGTGAGTTCGACTTTGAGATCAGGTATATTAAGGGAAAAGAGAACAAGGTTGCAGATACTCTTAGCAGGGGGATACATGTGAATCATATAGCAGTTATGAGCTCTTATGGGATAGATCTACATGATAGGATCTTGTAGGCAGGTCATTAGGATGTTAGGTATATGGAGTTTAGGCACAGATTGCAACAGAGTAAAGGTATACGTAAAGGCAGTGGTACAAGTATAGGTGCAAGTGTAGAGGATGTGGACTATTATTTTGTGGCAGATGGATTGGTTAGGTTTAGAGATAGGATATATGTGCCAGAGAGAAGTGAGCTTAAGAAGGTGATCTTGAGGGAGTTTCATGCGAAACCATATTCAAGCCACCCGAGCTTTCAGAAGACACTGACAACAATGAACAAGTATTACTGTTGGCCTAATTTGAAGAGAGACGTAGGAGCATTTGTGTCTAGGTGCTTGGATTATCAACAAGTGAAGGCAGAGTGTAATCATCTAGGTGGACTACTACAGTCGATTCTAGAGTGGAAATGGAAGGTCATTTCCCTAGACTTCGTCACAGGTTTGTCGAGGACATCTAGGCAACATGATTCCATCATGGTTGTAGTGGACAGGTTGACGAAGGTAATGCACTTCATTCCAGTGAAGTCTACATACTCAGTGAATGATGTAGCACAGGTCTTCATTAGAGATGTGGTGAGATTCCATGGTGTTTTGTAGAAGATTATGTCAGACAAGGATGTGAAATTCACTTCTAGGTTCTGAAAAGAGTTGTTTGCAAGTTTAGGTACATGAGTTGACCTTAAACGCAACTTATCATCCGCAGATAGAGAGGGTCATCAAGATATTGGAGGATATGTTGAGGATGTATGTGATGCATCAGCAACAGAAGTGGGAATATTATCTTCCACTGGTAGAGTTTTCTTACAACAATGGGTATCAAGAATATTTGAGGATGAGTTTGTTTGAGGCATTGTATGGGCGATGTTGTAACACTCCCATCAGTTGGAGTGATCCAGTTAACATGGCGTTGATTGGACTAGACATGTTGCCAGAAATGGAACAAGAAATGTAGGTAATCAAGAAGAATCTGAAAACAACATAAGATAGGCAGAAGAGATACGCAAATAAGAACAAGTTGTTTAAGGAGTTTTAGGTTAGGTAGTAGGTGTACTTGAGCATCAAGTCGAAGAAGAGTTCCTTGCAGATTGGATCGTGTGTCAAGGTTGGCACCCCGGTTTTGTGGACCTTTCAGGATTCGATGATGTTTTCCATGTGTCATTGCTTAATAATGTGATTTCCTGGTCTGTATTGCAGATGGATCTAGAAGGAGAATTATAGTTAGAGCCTCAATGCATTTGCAAAGAAAGATGCTCATGCTTTGGAATCGAGCAATCAAGCAGGTTAAAGTGCAGCGGAAGCAATTTGGGCCAATGAAGCTACATGGGAGATGGTGGATTAGATGTTGGTTGAGTGAATGCTTTTGGTATATGTTTCGGTATGATGTTTTGGTATATGTACAAATGTATATGGATGTAAATACCACCATTAGCTATGTTATAAAGCTCCAATAAGTGGTATGGTTGTCATGTCATTATGGTTGTCGTGTTGTTATGTTGTTATGTTGTCATGTTGGTTTGCTTCTCAGCAGGTTGATCATTGTAAATACTGATATGTTTGGCGAAATTCCAGTCATGGCTAATAGGGCTTCAATCAAATCCTTGTTCAAGTAATTACATTTGTATCATTATTTCGTTATTATATTTCATTTTTGAAAGTGTCATGGATTTATGGGCAACGACCTAAGCCCTGGGCTTGAAAAAGTGGCACAAAATTCAAATTTGCAAGAACAGAACCGCTTGGGATAGTCCCCAATCACAGGCATACCCATGTTGTGGGAGCTACTAGAGGGTCTCAGTCACACTCATGCCCATGTCATGGGAGAAAATAGGGGATTAATGAGGTAAAAAGTTATTTTGTCTTAGGGGATAGTCACTGAGAAGGTTGGATGGCTCCTGGGGGTTCTGTAGTGGGTCTGGAAGGTTTTTGTTGTTGTGTTCTGTCGGTTTTACTTCCTTAACTAACACATAGGGAGTTGAATCATATCATAGTAACTCTTCGTCACATGTTTGCCTTGATTGTCCGGTTACTTGGGTGGATGTGGGAGGAGGGTGTTAAAAGTGTCAAAATACCCTTCGAGACCAAGTTGGTCTGACAACTGGAAATTCGGCCTAATTTAAGTAGCAACATCCACCTTGAGAAGCCTATATGAAGGATGAAACTATACCTCCTTGGATCACATTCATCACTCACTCATTCAAGCGAAGGAGAAAGAAGAATAAGGTAAAAAAGAAGGAAGAAGACGAAAGAGACCTGTCTTTGGGTTATTTCTCTCTCACATGTGCGAAGGAAGGCTAGGGTTTCTGCAGTTGATATAGGGGTTTCTTCTATAGGTTTGATCTTGAAGAAGGAAAGGAAAGAAAGTTAAGTGAAGGCCATAATAAGCCATCCTCAAGCTCCAGAAGGAAGAGAAACCTAAGGGAAGGCATGAGGAAGCCTTGGGAGGCTAAAAGAAGATCACATGTGTGGTAGCAGCAACTACAGGAGGCCAAAAATTTTAGGTCTACAATGAAGGCCGAAATTCTGCAGTTGGGGGTTGAAGTTGTGCTACTGGAAGAGGTTTGACTCAATTTGACTTGGACAAGGAAAGAACATCATCCAGAAAGGTTGGACTTGGTCTTGGAGGGTATTGGTCTTGGTCTAGAGGTATTGGAATTCCTCATTTGAAGAATCTATAAGGAAGAGAAAATATTTGTGGGTTTTCCTCTCAAGTGGAGAGGTTTTGGCCCTGGCTTGCAACCTATATTTTATGTTCTTGTCCTTTTTTTTGGTGTTTGTTTGATGATATACAAACATAATAACAAGTAAAGAAGATAATAAGCAAGAAAAAGTAAAAAGACATCACAAGTATTTATCAAGAAAAGAGAAATCACTCTAATCATTGCCCTATATATTTCTCAACATAATTTTAGTTAAGAGAACCCACATAGGCAAGAAAAGTATTTTATGGATGTACTAGAACAAGGAAGTCTTTGAAAACACTAAAAAATGTAAAATATTTTAGCCTTGTTTCTAGTCAACCTCTTTTAATGCAAAATGATAACCATTTCGATAATAAAAAATTACAAGATTCATAGTATTCATTTTCCCTTGTCTGCCACTGGGAAAACTAGACCATTTATATAAACTTGAATTTTTAATTGTTTATGTTTGGAAATTGAAATGCAAGTTCAAAATTAAAAAAGTTCTAATCCATAATGGGATGCTTTCGAAGCAACTATCCAAAATAAATTGAAAATTAGAAAACCAAAAGAGAAAACCAATCTAACAACAATGAAGCATAAGTCTAGGATGATTCTGAAATGTCTCGCCTCATTATGTATGCACGTTCCCTTTTTTTTTTTAGTCTAGAAAAGTCTTCCATGGAGAATTCAAAAGTGTTTTTTCTTGCTTACATCCTTTAGTGATCAATACATCTACTAATTTGTTTCATATCTATAGTATGTGCAAGATAATCATTAATAGAATTGAAGGGAGGAGATTTAGTACCATTTCTAGGTTGCTCTCCAAGCACCAACTCATGGAGACTTTGCTAGGGAAAACTATGTGTGGAATTTTTTGAATCATAGAAATAACTAGCTTTGATTCACCTTCCACTATTAGTTTAGAGTAGTGTTTAGCTTGGGCTACCTATAGTCCAAATTCTAAGGTTTTAAGTTTTGTTGTTTTATTGTTGCTATAACCCATTGGGGTTGTCGATAGATGATCTCTCAAGAGTGGTCCCTAAATACTCATTTGAAACTTATAATTCTCGGATTTCCCTTTGAAGCTTTATGAAACTATTGGAAGGGGATGTTGGAACTTGACGATTATGTAGAAAAAAGGGGGTTGGAGTGAGAATGCATGCTTGAATGATGTTGGATTTTTTTTCATTGGGCTTCCAATCACTTTGACACCTCCCCGGAAATGACACCAAAAAGCGATGAGCCTTAGTATTGCAACAAGAATGTTGCAACTCCCAAGGCTACCAATTTAACTTATCAACCTAGGTTTCGTACAAACTTAAGAGGTGTCGGCACTATATGCACAACATACAATGTGTCCTTCTTTCGTTGATCTGATGTAATGGAGTGAATGTCATGAAATCAAATCCTAAACTAATTGCAGAAACGGAAATGCTACTTGCTCAAATGTAAACACTAATTCTAATTGCAGAAATGGAAATCAAACATTAGCGTAATTGCAGGACGTGAAAGTTGCATTAAAAAGGGAATCTAGTCTTAACTTAAGAATAAAGAAAGTAAACTAATGTAACATACATGAAGGAAGAGAATGTAATCAATCACTACATTCCAAAGAGGTTAGATCCATTGAAAAATTCCATTTTATACTTCATGTGGCAATCAAGGAAATCATTATTGTGCTATCCAATTCATAAATCTATCCATTAACCCAAACTGTTGAGATGTGTTGCATGGGTAAAAAGGAAAATAATAAGTGGTATTTGGTCTTCTCCAATCATGTATTTATATCCTAGGGGTCATTATTCATCTATACTAAGTCAAAGTTGTAGTGGGGATTAAAATTGGTGAAGGAAAGTGATGTTATAGGTTTGCTACAAGGGATTGCTACAGGAGGTCAGTAATGCTACATGACCGAGATTCTTGCTAAATTCCCAAGTAAATGAAATTCAAATGGGATGGAAAAAAAATAAGTAGGATGTCTTAGGTCTCCATAACAAGTGGAATCACTCCAAAATAACCTTATTCACATGTGCTAAAAAATAGCAGAAAATTACTACTCTAAAAACTGGAAATTCAAGAACTAGTGAGCTAGTTAACCTATCAAATGCCTAACCTAATCAAGTGAAAATGAAATGGGGTAAATTTTTTTATTAACTTGAATTTTTTTATGACATAATACAAGTGGAATAAAAGCAAATGAATCTCATTAACACGTTCTAAAAAATAGCATAAAATTACTACTATTTTGCCACAAGGGACTTCCAGAAATTCTAGCTTTGTAAACTAGTAAACCAATCCAAGTAGCTCAATGATGAATATGACTTTTAAAAGTTGTTATAAGGATTAATAATGTTTGTGACTCTCTAAATAGCCTACAAAATAAATTAATTCAATCATTTAACCCAATCTTACAGCAAAATAAGCATTAATACTAAATGTAGAAATAAGAAAAACAAGAATAAGAGATGCATGTGAATAAGAAGTGAAAAGAAGAAAAGAAAATTATACAACGGACTTTGAGGCTCCTGGGATGGCCAATGCCAAGGATACTAAGAGTCCTATGAAGTATACCAATCTTTATAAGCTAAAAATGACACCAAACTTCATTATTTGAATTAATCCAAGTACATACCTGCTAGAAATGAAAGTGGAGCTGCAAAAATACAAGTTTTCTCCACAAGATGACTAAGAAATACATGCCCCAAAAGGAAAATTTGAATTGGTACTTATACAAAATTATAAGAAAGTATTGTCCTTGAAAGGAGGAAGCTTTCCCCTCCAAAATCTCTCAAATAGTGGATCTGGTTCCCAACACTAGGAATCTGCATTAAATGATAGGGAACACATTACTATATTTTCTCAATCTTTGGAGTTGTTGGGTGTGGAGCCTGATTATCTTCTATATTCAAAGGTTTCAGCCGGATTTATACCCCAGGAAGATTGTACACCCCTCTAAGCGGGGGTTCGGGGGGGCCGATCCCCCCCGACTGGGGAGTCCGGGGGCCAGCACCCCCGAAGCTAAAAATAGATGTAAAATTGTCTTGTAAAAGTCTAGTAATTTCTAGACAATTTGGGTTGTTCATTAGGTGGATATTTGATGGTGGAAGTTATGTTTAATTTAAGGTTTTTTGCCCTAGAAGGCAACCCCTTACTATATATGAGGGAATTGTATTGCGTATATGTAGATTTGTATTCTAAGTGAGGAAGAGAGAGGAGATTGAGAGCGAAGAGGGTGTTACAACGGATCTGCTGTAGGTTGTATCTCTTCAGTTTACTGGATAATATCAAATAAGGACTAGCTGTTTCTCCGTGGACGTAGCTTAAACTGGGTGAACCACGTATATCTGTGTCTCTCTTGTTTTATGCGTTTTCTGTGTTTATATTTTTGCAATATTTTATGTGTTCCATTGCTCTGTAATATATAATTTTCTAACAACTAGTATCAGAGCGGAAGGTTTATTTGGCTGATAAACTCACAGGAGAGAAGGGTTCCTGGATCGAGTGGAAGTAATCGCGGAAGATGGTAGGTTTAGGGTCGAAAAATTTAACGGCCAAAACTACCAGCTTGGAAGATGCAGATAGAAGATTATCTGTATCAGAGAGATCTGTACCTACCATTGAGCGGAAAGACAAAGAAGCCTGTTAGTGTCAGTCTTTCCAGCCTTCCTACAGTGATCAAATATGCTCTTACAAAGTGATTTTGATGTGTCAAGGTCAAATTTTGTCAT
>APFE030141991.1:240976-316515 GCA_000404065.3 Pinus taeda
CAAGGATATGAGGTAAAAGGGAAGGAGAAACTAGTGTGCAGGTTGAAGAAGAGCTTGTATGGCTTAAAATAGGCTCCAAGGCAGTGGTATCTAAAATTTGATAGGTTTATGTTTGAGCAAGGTTATACTAGATGTCACTATGATCATTGTGTTTATCTCAAAAGGCAAAATGATGACAACTATGTTATATTGTTATTGTATGTAGATGACATGCTTGTTGCAGGTTCTAACATGCAGGAAATAAATGTGTTCAAAAGGAAATTGGAAAAATCATTTGCAATGAAGGATTTGGGTGCTGCAAAACAAATTCTTGGTATGAGAATAACTGGAGACAGGAAGAATCGCAAATTAACATTGTCCCAAAGTGAGTACATAGAAAAGGCATTGAAAAGGTTTAATATGTAGAATGCAAAACCAATTAGTATACCTTTGGCTAGCCATTTCAAATTAAGTAAGGAGGAGTGTCCCAAGACTCAGGAAGAAATGGCTCATATGTCTAAAGTTCCATATGCATTCGCAGTTGGAAGCTTAATGTATGCAATGGTCTGCACAAGGCCCAATATTGCACATGCAGTGGGATTTGTAAGCAGGTACACAAACAATCTAGGAAAAGAACATTGGATGGCAGTGAAGTGGATTCTCAGGTATTTGAGAGGTACCACAAACCAAGCATTATGCTTTGGTGGTTCAAACATTGCTCTACAGGGATATGTTGATGAAGATATGGTGGGTGATAGATATAACAGGAGGAGCGCAACAGGGTATGTGTTTACTGTAGGTGGAACAACTGTTAGTTGGGTCTCAAAACTACAAAGTGTTGCTACACTCTTAGCAACAGAAGCAGAGTATGTTGCTGCTATGAGGCTAGTAAAGAAATGATTTGGTTACAAAGGTTTCTGGATGAATTGGGTAAGAAGCAGGAGTTGGGCAAGTTATACAGTGACAGTCAGAGTGCCATACATCTTGCAAAGAACTCTGCATTTCATTCTAAGACTAAGCATATACAGCTCAAGTACCATTTCATACAGTCAGCATTAGAAGATGGACAGTTGAAGCTGGAAAAGATACACACTAGCCAAAATCCTACAAATATGTTAACAAAAGTTGTAACCAGGGAGAAACTGGGAATCTGCTCAGTTTCAATTGGTCTTCAAGTATGATGAAAAAGATGAGAAACAACCAGGTCCAAAGTGGAGTCATTGTCTAGCAAATGAAGCAGCGGTGGAGTTTCTATAATCAGCCTCCAAGTGGGAGATTGCTGGGTGTGGAGCCTGATTATCTTCTGTATTCAAAGTTTTCAGCTAGATGTATACCCTAGGAACATTATACACCCCTCCACGCGTCTATACAAATATATATTCTGAGTGAGGAAAAGAGAGGAGATTGAGAGCGAAGAGGGAGTTACAATGGATCTGCTATAGGTTGTATCTCTTCAGTTTGCTGGATAATATAAAAATAAGGACTGGCTGTTTCTGCGTGGACGTAGCCCAAACTGGGTGAACCACATATATCTGTGTCTCTCTTGTTTTATCCGTTTTCTGTGTTTATATTTCTGTAATATTTTATGTGTTCCATTGCTCTGTAATATATAATTTTCTAACAGGAGCTCCAAAATTTGTGCAATAATTTCGTAATATCTTGTTGATTTATTATCCAATCTTGATGATGCTGTAGTAGGTAGCAAGTCCCTAAATTATCTCATCCTCCAAATCTTCATAATCTTTCCAATATTCTCTCAATTTTCTACAAAAATAAATAATATTAGGCACATAATAAGCAAGGATAAACCAAATTCCTATGGAGCCATTAATACTGCGAATTAAATCTATAATGTGCAAGTAAGGAGGGTCAAATACATGTTTTAAGTGTCTATAAATAATCAAATGGGCCTAATAAAATAGACAATTATGGGGCCCATGATAGTGTGTGACCCTTAATGAAGGGTGATATGGGAAAGGGGCTCAACAATTAACAACGAGTTTGGCTTCTCCTCTCAGGTGTTTTCTAAGTGCACATTATGATACTAAAAGTGTAGGTTTTACCCCTTGTACATAAATTACCTACAAACAAATTATTAAACAAAAGAAAATATACAATGGTGAGAACAAAAAATATACATAGAGATTTTTCTCCTGGAACCCAAAACTGAAAAAACGAGATTTATTTTTCAGTATATTCATTTCAATGTTACTATACATTATATACATGTCAAATCATTCATAAACCCCAATCCATTAACCTTATATTAGAACATAATTGTAGTTCCCTTAACCAGATCTACACATTACCATTGGAAAAACCATCATATGCAAAACCATGGGTAAATATGCCCATCATCCTTGGGCCCGCCCCCCATCCTTGGGTCCTATTGAAGCTTGGAAATGTCCTAGCTCGACCTGTGAGAAAATCTCCTGGTCAGAGTCCCAATTAGACTATTTTCTGTTGTGATGGCAATCCTAACTGGTTCAAATGGGTTTCTAGTTACCCGTGTCCTAGAACTAGCCTATATTAACCTAGTCTAAGTTACCTAAATAAATATATACAATATGCACAAGAATGATCTTTAGTTCATTTACCAGTGATGATTTTTATGATTAACAAATTGAAGATTAGAGAATCATACGTTTGGTATAACTTTAGAAAATATGACCTCTTAAACGTGACTGAAACCAGGGCTCAGTCAAGCCATTATGACGTTTTCTCCTTCGCAATGAATCTTGAAAAAGAAACAAATACTAGTTTTATGAACAAATGATCATAAAAAGGAAATCTATCTTGACTAAGCACAAGATGGCCTCATTGCTAGTCAAGAGCTAAATTGTTCTAATTGGAGGGGGAATAATTGTACTTAATCTTAGGATTTAACTTGCCAATCCCAAAGTAATTTGAGGATCTACATATGTCATGAGTACCAATATGAATAAGATGATCATGGTAGAAAGCTATCAAGATAACCCTATTCATATACCTAAGATGAGTTACAAAATGAGTTCATTATAGAATTCCATATATAAGTTGAGAGAATGATCTTCTCAACTCGATGCCAGATGATATAAGAAAAATTGGTAAAGATAAGTAAATGCTTATTGATACTTAACATAGCGTTCGATTCATATTCATTACTTTATGAACAAACAGTTATGTGGAGATTTGAGGAGCGCGATGGAAACAGAGGCTGACAAGTTTGATGCTGGGTTGGGGCTGCAGTTTTTACTGAACCAAGCATGGATTGCTCACGGTTTATCTGTCACATGGGTTCCCTTTTTCCTTGGGGTTATTCAAAGACTGATTTATTTTATTTCACTCCTCGTTAGTGGTGTTCCTTGTCGCTAACTGTCACAGCCTCATGAGGGTTTTTTCTTCTTATATTGCTTGACGCTTGGGTGTTTACCTTAGGTTGTCACAAGTTTTGGCAGCATTGTCAGCGGCTGAAGATAAGCATCCATGGGGTTTTTACTCCATCATTTACGATCTCCCCTTGCAGGGTTTCATTTTTCCTGGGTTTAGAGTCACCCCCTAACCCTAGTCAGTGGGCACAAGGGTTTCTCTACGGATTTCTCAGAACGACCCCACATATTTATCTACAACAGTTGTCAGTTGAATGGAAGAACAACTTCTTGATTATTCTTCAGACTCGTTGGCTCCATAAGACATCTGGGTTAACTACTCACACCCGTCAACTACGAAGTCTACACCAAAAGGTAACTTCTTACCGACCCCTCAGGTAACGGAACTTACCTCAATTTTCAATATGGAGGTCTCTCTTCAAGACTTGGGCAACTCTCATTCGATGGTGGCTACGTCTGGATGTCTTTTTAGTTCAAGCAAGGTTGTTGAATTGCCTTTCCTTTCCATTCCCTCTCCCTTTGAGTTCCACGAGTGATCACGGGCTCTCTCGACTCTCTCAATCCCTCACATTGGTGCAGGCGTCTCGGTGGGGGTGCCTAGTGGTTCTCTACTCACTTCGCAAGACTTTGATGCTTAGGCTGGACCCATGGACTCAGTGCCTACAAACTCAGCACACTTTCCCTCTGTCTCGGTTCCACCCTCGGCGTTTTTCAGTGGTATTTCAAGGATTGATATAAACACGGAGGAGAACAGGTCCTCAGACTTTGATGACAACATTCCTAAGGAGGGTGCCTCAGTCACTCTTCCACTATCCCATCGTGAAAAGAAGAAGTCAAAGCTCTCTAAGATCCGTGAAAGAAATAGGAGACTAGTTTTTGGAGCTGGTATTACTATGGCACATGCTACCCTTATAGAAAGCATTGTGCTTGTAGGTAGGGTTCGAGGCAGGAATTACACACTTGCACGGTTGCGGAAATGGACCGTTGAGGTTTGGGGAAATCTGTTGGCTCAACTTCATGGTATCATCACTTTGTCATGGGGATGGTTCGCCCTGATTTTTGCCTAGCCTATTCAGGTTGATTAGGTGCTAACTAGATTGAAATGGCTCCGGTGCTGCTAAAGCATTAGTCTCCACTGTTTGATATGGATAAAGAAAATTTGGGTGCTGGGCCGATTTGGGTTCCCTTGCCGGGTCTACCACTCCATTTTTGGGTAGATGAGGTCTTCAGGGTCAACGGTGACAATTTATGGGTATAACTCGATCATGATCGGGCTTACCAAAACACAGGTTGCTTGGCTTTGGCCCACATTTTGGTACATCTTGACACTAGAGAGGGTCTGGTGGAGAGATACCTACTTCAAATGGGGGATGTTACACGCAAACAAATTTTGGATTATGAAGGCATCCCTTTCGGATTCCAAAGATGTCATGAGGTGGGTCATTTATACAAGGATTTCCCTCTTCTGTCCCGGGCACAACAGGACACGCCCAAAGCTTTGGTCTCTTCCAACACTCAAATAGTGGACTCGGACTTTCCCTCTCTAGAGGTGCAACCTGTAGTTATGGAGCCGTAGATGTCGGGTGTGTAGGTACCTATCTCTTAGCCAGTCTCTTCATTTGTCGTGACTGCACTCATCAGCCCTCAAGTCTGTGACTCGGCCTTTGCGGGTACTTCTTCCCCCCCTTCTCCTTTGATTACTATTGATTGTATGGTTTCTGATTCTATTTCTTCTTCTTTATGTTCTGGTTTTCTCCCTAAGTCTAGCAAGTTGTGCTCCCACGATCTGTTTGATTCTCCTGGCCCCACCCTACTTACCAGAATCATCACCTGCAACCACCTCGATGTTGTCTGCCCCTAGTTGGGAGGGGGCAACTCAACCTCCAGTGGCTCTCACTGATATTTTATTCGCTCCCTTCCTACCTCTCGGTCTCCGACGTTCGGTCTGGAAGCAGATCCCCTTCCCCCATCCCCTTGAAACCTCCCCGTGGAAGACAGTCCAAAATCTCTAAAGCCATTAAGAGGGCCAGTGTGGAAGTGGCTTCGAGAGCGCAACATCCCATCGATTGGGTCCTTAGAGCAAAGAGTAACCCACTTTATGATCTCCCATTAAGTGCCTCTCCTTCAAATGCAAACAAACAAACAAACGAACAAACAAAACTGGCTTTAAAAAGGCTTTATTTGTTAGAGCACTTCAATGTCATTTTCTGGCTTTAAAAAGGCTTTATCTGTTAGAGTGCTTCAATGTCATTTTCTTGCAAGAAACCCTTGGGGAAGGGAGTTTGGTCAATTCTTTGCTCATGAGCTTCCTCCTTAATTGGGAATTCCACTTCCTAGATGTTCGAGGTCATTCTGGAGGTTGTGCTTTGGGTATCAATAAAAGAACCCTTTTTCTTCACAATGCTTGGGGAGGGGAGGGCTATCTGGGTGCTGATATTACCTCCTAGGAGTTAAACAAGCCTTTTAGGCTCATCAATATTTATGGGCATTGTCACAACAGGGAACTTTTTTGGCACAATCTCTTGGATGCTGAATTTATGCAAGCCAATAATCTGATTATTGGAGGTGATCTTAATTTTTCATTAGGATTGGCTGAATCTTGGGATTGTCGGACACAAAGTGATCACCTCTCAGATTTTTTCGATAATCTGCTGGATTCTCATGATCTCCTTCCCATCGATTCGACCAAGATCCTCCTGAACTGGAGAAATAGAAGAACTGGTGTTAGGGCGCTTGCTAGGAGGCTCGACCGTTTTTTGATAAAGGCTCTGCTCCTCGCCAACTTGAACCTCTTCCACCAGTGGGTGGGTTCGGGTGGAATCTCAGATCACTCCCAGATTTTTTTGGAGATCAGGGATAACAATTTTAAACCTCTTACACCTTTAAAATTCAATCCGAATTGGCTTCTTGAAGCAGATTTCCATAAATTAGTCACAACTTCATGGATTCACTGTTAGCCTGTCGATAATCTCTCCCCAGCTGAGGTTTTCTCCAATAATTTGTCCTGCATTAAATCTAAAACTATTATCTGGGCTAGGGAGAAGCAGAGAAGAGATGAGGCTAAGATCCTTGAGATTAAAGAAACCCTCAAAAATCTGGAAGCGTCCGAGATTGCTTGTTTTGTGTCAGAGGGAACAAAGGCCCATTTAAATCATCTGGAGTCGGAAAGATCCAGATTATTACGACAAAAATGAGACCTTTGGAGGCTCAAGAGCAGAGACCTTTGGTTACAAGCAAGTGATGAAAACTCCAAATTTTTTCACAACTTTTCTCGTGGGAGAAAAGCAATCAACACTATATGGGAGTTGCAGGATCAGGCTGGTAGAAAGGCTAATAATTTTGAGCCGTTGGCCGATATGGGAGTTCGTCATTTTAGAAAAATTTTCAAAGCCCCCATTGGTGTTACCCTTCCAAAAATTCTTCGAACAGCAGAAGCTCTACCCCGATTTGTTGACCCTGATGAATGGGATCATTAAACACCCCGGATACTAGAGGGGAACTGGAGGTTGTGCTGAAATGTTTCAAAAAGGACAAAAGTCCAAGTCTGGATGGGTGGCCGGTGGAATTTTACATCTCCTTTATGGATCTTATTGGTAATGATCTACTACTAGTCATAGAGGAAAGTAAAAGCACAGGCTGAATGTTTGGGAGTTTTAATGCAACCTTCCTGGCCCTCATCCCCAAATCAAACAACCCCACATTCTTTGATGATTTTCACCCTATTTCACTTTGCAACATTATCTACAAAATTATTGCTAAGATCATCTCTCTCTGAATTAAACCTTTTCTCTCTCAAATGATTTCCCTCGAGCAATTTGCCTTCCTCAGTCAGCGCCAGATTCATGAAGCTATAAGAACAACTCAAGAAGCCCTCCATTCAATCAAAAAGCAGCATTTAAATTCCATCATTCTCAAAATTGACCTCTCCAAAGCCTTCGACAAGGCTAGTTGGACCTTTCTTCAGCTCACTCTTATTCATATAGGCTTCCCCCATGCCTTTGTTTCCCCGATTATGTGTTGTTTCACTTCTATTTCCTTTAGTGTTCTCATAAATGGTGATGCCTCTGGTTTCTTTCATGTGGAACACATGCTAAGGTAGGGGTTCCCTCTTTCCCCCTTACTCTTCTTCCTCATTATGGAAGATTTTAGCATACTGATTAAAAATGCGCGTGTGGCTAGAGATCTTAGGGGTGTCCAAATTTCAGACATGATCACTCTCTCCCACCTTCTGTTTGTTGATGATATACTTGTTTTTCTAAATGGCACTATTCATGACTCAAAAGTGTTCAAGAATATCCTTTCACTCTTTTGTAAAGCAACAGGTATGGAACCAAATTATGCGAAGTCATCAATTATATTTGTAACATGCCTTCCTAATGAGGCAAGATTCGCATCACAATTATATGTCGATGTTTGTCACGACCTAGATGCAGGTTTAAAATATTTAGGCTTTCGCCTGAAGCTGAATGGATACCATATTGCCGATTGGGCTTGGCTCCTAGCAAAAATCGAAAATAGAATCAATATTTGGCAGCAGCGCTAGCTCTCCAAAGCAGGTCAGCTCACCCTTATAAAAGTTTTCCTGGAGGCTATCCATGTGTACTGGATGTCGCTGGCTCGGATCCCTAAAGGTATGTTATAGAGAATCCCAAAAATCTGTTGCCGCTTTCTCTGGAGGGGCCAAAATGCGGGGAAGATTTTTGCTTGGGTAAGTTGGGACCATATTTCCAAGCCCAAAAAGTTGGGGGGATGGGGCATAAAAATCTAAAGTTATTTTCAAGAGCTCTTGCGGCAAAAATGGGTTGGCATATCATCAATTCTCAAAGCCTTTGGTAGTAGGTTATGTACTTCAAATATATATACCCCCTCCCAATGTTGGATTGGATTCAAAAGCCCATCCTTCGCCTGACTGGTGCTTCTTTAATCTGGAAGGCTATTACCCAGTCCCTTCCCATCATAAAAAAATGGGCTGGCTTGGAAAATTGGGCAAGGTGCTCATGTGAGATTAGGCACGGATGCCTGGGGTGGATGCGGTGATTCCCACGTTCTTCCTCACAATCTATGTAATTTTATTTCAAGGTCAAGTTTCACTCATATATCACAGATTGTTGTTGCAAGTCATGATCAATGGATGCCCCAGCGCTAGATGGACCATCGGGACTTAAACATTCCGGATAGATGGATTGAGGACTGGCACTGTTACATTGGGGCTCTTGAGAAAACCAATATTAGATTATCTGACCAGAAAGATGTGCTCATCTGGACTACAGACCCTCGCGGTAGATACACTCCCAAAGCTGATTATTTGGCAGCTATGGTCGCTCGAGAAACGGGTGATTGCCTTTGGTAATGGCGTCATCTCAGGAAATTAAAATCCCCCCCAAAAGCAAGGTTGTTCATGTAGTGTATTTTTTCGGAAAAAGCCCCAACTGAGTTAATCCTTAGACATCGGGCCTTCCAAGGTCCCTCAAGATGTTGTCTCTGCAAAGAAAAAGAAGAGGACTCAAACCACCTTTTTTTGTCCTGTCCGGTGAGGATTGGTTTCTGGGCTAGTATTTCAACCAGTCTGAATCTGTCGTCGTTCTGGTCTGGGCAAAATTTTGGGGAGGCTTGGCATAACTGGTGGAACAAGGCCATCACTCACAAAGCTAGAAACCTTCCCCTGATTGTTTGTTGGGGTATCTGGATCAACAGAAATAGGAATATCTTCCTGGATACCCCGATAAATTGGTTAACTTCCTGTATCAATTCATTAGCCATTTACAATTTGATCCCAGATGATTCGAACAACAACCCTCCTTAGGTTATCTCTCCTGAATTTATCGAATACAATTACCCATGGGGATATTTTGATGGTTCGGCCCAAGCTAAGGGTTGTGGGGGAGGGGCTATCTTGCACATCAACAATTTTGTGTCCTTTAGGATTCAAGTTGGCTTGGGCAGGGGTACCAATAATTTTGTAAAGCTAAATAGTCTCAAACACCTCCTTTTTGCAAAGGAACAAAATTACAAAAAGATTCAGATCTTCGGGGATTCTCAGCTGGTTATCAATTGGTTTAATGAAGTTCACCACTGTCACTTACACACACTCAGACACTCCATAGAGGATATCTTATCATTGAAAGCTCAATTTGATTTTATTGTATGCTCTCACATATACAGGGAAAGGAATGAGATCGTTGATCGTCTTTCCAAAGAGGCCACACAGTTGAACAGAGGACAATGGGAAATCTAGGAACTCAAGGAAGGTGTCTTCTACCATTTTTTCCTAGGCTGTTCATAGAGATGCACATGGATCTTTTGGAGTGATCCATGATCACTCTCTTTTTGCTTTTTGTTCCATCACAGTAAATAGTTACTTAATGGACATATGCTATGTATTTTTTGTTTTTACTTGCAGCATATTTATCACTATAGACATCTATGATGTATTTTGTATATCTGGTTTCTAAAACTCTAATCAGCTATTGTTCTGAGACTGCGTCTGGACTGATACAACATGTAATTTTCTTAAATCTTTAATGAAAATTGCACCTTTTTCCTTGAAAAAAAAATATTATTGATCTTTAACAATAAATCTCATGAGCTCATTTCCAATCTTACAAGTTCATAAAAAACAAGTTAAAAAATTAACTTATCTTCTAAAATTGGCAAAGTCTATACAATTATTATAATAATAATGATAAAATCACAACCAATCGCCCAATCGGGCTGGATGACATGGCATGGAGTAATGTGACGTCCTGGCGGCGCACGATCGAAGGTCTAATGAAGATTGAACGAGGTAGGAATAATGCAGGCAGGTGGAGCGGTTGGCAGGGAGAACAGACCGATCAGGGGCTCAGTAATGCAGGTGATCTGAGCAGCGGATGGGACGGTAGGACGGCAAGCAGGCTGCACCATTATGTGATGGGTCGTGAGAGCAGATAAAGCCATTACCTCGGTAATGATTCAACCAGGACGCGAGTTGTTAAAACCGGGAGCAAGAGAGGGATAATTGTTTGCGAGGATCGCCAAACTTCTGTCTGCTGCGACCTGGTGCACTGGGGGGCTGGGTTAATCCGAGGTGAGGACGGCTTAATTTTGGTAGGCAGTTACCTGGTGCGCTGGTGGGTTGGGTTAGCTACCGTCAGGAAGGCGCGAGGCTGAAGTTGCAGCGGAAGCAGGACAATGGAAGGAGAAGGCAGCGGAAGCGGGAGGAGGTGGCTACGAAGCGGGAGGTAGGAGGTCCAGCATAAAATTCCGGCGGACTTGAAGGGCAAGCGGAAGGTAGATGCAGAGGGGAAACCGCGTGCACAGTTTATGGATATTTCTGAAGAGGAAAATGAGGAGCAGCAGGACATCCAGAAGGAGGAGGTCTGGAGGAATCGCTGGAAACGCCTGCCGGGCGAGGAAAGCGAGGATACTGAGATTGAGAGGGACCGTGCCGGTGGCAGGAGCGGAGAAGGCTTGCGAGGCAGAGGGAGAAGGGGTAGAGGCCGAAGGGGCCGTGGAGGCCGTCAGCGAAAGGATGTGGCGGAGGGAAGAAGCCGGAGGGGACGTCAGTGCAGCCCTCTCCAGGAGCCGGAGGATGAACCAGCGGCGGGCAACGACTCCAGGCGGACCAGACAGACCATCAACGACAGGATTCGAATTGCGGAGAAGGAATACAGAGAAAATTCAAATCCAAAAGTCAGAAAAATAATGGAGCAATGGGAGGAGGACGCTATACAAGCTCAGTCAGAAGAGGAAATGGAAGATTGGGCTGCCACTATGCCTGATCCTGGCCATACCAGGGGTAGAATGACCCTCTATAAACAATCCCTCCATTTATATTGGGTCATGAAGCGTCTTATGGAAAAAGCCTTAGAGCAGGTTGCCATGGAGATGGCAGAAATGGTTCAGAGCTTCCCCAACGTGAAAAAGGAGCTGAAGGACATAGTTATCACCATGCTCCTACAAGAAAAAAGATTGGAGGATCTGCAGAACCAGCTCGTGGCAAGTGGAGTTTTGGTAAAGCAGGAGAAAGGCTGGCAGGCTGAACCAGACAAGTAGCGCTCAAAGGCATGTTCCTGGTTTTTCTGGAAATTCTGGGTTTTTGTTTTCGTTTGGCATGCGATATATGGCTGTCTTTATATGTAGGAAGAACTAAGTAGATTATAGTATGGTTATAGATATAGAAACCGATCTGGAAAACTGGTTTGAAACAGTGGTAAACACTCAATTTTGCTTTAATTAGCCAATTTTGGATGGTCAAGAGCCCCGGTTTCCCTTCGGGGCGGGATGAGACCATGATGTAACTGCTGTATATATTTTGTTAATAGTAATGGACATACTCAGATTACAAAAAAAAAAAGATAAAATCACAACCAATGTTAATATCTCCCTTTGATGTTTTAAAACATTATATTAATAGCGCCATTTAGAAAATATGCATAAAACAGGAATACCATGCAAATGATCATATATATCATATATACTATGAATATTGTATATGATATATATGTATTAAAAAAATATTTTTTACATATTATGTGAAATTTCTTTTTTAAATAAAACATAACATGACATTCAAACCATAAGAGTTTTGATGTGAGTCATAACGAAAGGAAATATAAAAAACAAAATGTTGGTGACTTGTCATGGATGAATAACATTACAGAAAAACACAAATTTTATCCAAAGGATGACCCTGGCATTGTGTTTCTCTTCCTAGCTGTGTACTGTCCAACAACCTAAACTTAATAACAAAACTCATGACACAATATGAGAATAGTTGTTTATATTCATTGTGATTTTTTTGTTATGTCATGTAAAAATAAAACAAGCAATAAAAAGGAGTTGTTGATTAAAAAGCGAAGCTGCATAGCACCAAGTCCCTATCTTGAGCAGGGAGTCAGGCTTAACAATACATTTAGCTTTAGCAAAATGAGCGAGATATGTGGGCTTGAACCATATATTTAGCTTTAGCAAAATGAACAAGATATGTGTGAACCATGCAAGATACATCAAAATAGAGTTTTGGGTTCACAAATTTTAATTGTTTACTAAAATAAAAATTTAGTAGGGAAATATCCAAACTCGTAACTTAGATCAAATAAACTAGTTGAATTATCAGTTCTCATCTGAAATAAAGCTCCAACCAGTTGATACATATAAACGATTCAAACTTGTAACACTATGTGATTATCTCATGAAACAGATTACAATATATTAGGTGAAATGAAATGTGGCAGAAATTCCAAGGATTAGGTGAAATGAAATGTGGCAGCAATTCCAAGGATGTGACAAGTACGCCCAGGATAACCATGTCATCATAAACAGATTCCCAACATTCACAGAAAGACATTTTTGCATGCATATCATGTGGAAGGCAGTTGCAATCTCCAACTCAAACCTCCACACGTCAAACCACCTTGCTTTGATCGTGTTGCCTTTCATTCTTACTTTTCTTTGTAGCAAAGATGATGGCAATACTAGTTTATGTTGTTACTACAACTTATTATATATGATTCATCCGTTGAGCTTCATACGTCATACAGAGAACAGTTAACACACACCACATGGAAAGACAGTCAAAGAGGGGAAGGCAAGTTGAGACATCACTAAAGACATATAGGGAAGGAAGGAAGTGAGGGATATTGAACACACTATCATAAGAAAACGGAGATGGGAATGGAAACACATGAAGGGGGATACTGTTGGTCGGTCTGCTTAAACAGATGTTGGGATTGTTTCTTTTCATGGTGTTACCTTTTCTACTTGACGATATGATGGCTAGACTCATGGGGGTAGAAACTGGCCTGGCTTGATTGATTAGCTTGATTTGTATGGCGGGTTTCTTGCTTTATGGCGTATGAATTCTCATGAACATATTGATTGTATCGTGGAGCTCCCTAAACCCCCTAGAGAACTCAACACTTGGTATATCAGGGAGAACCAAATTTCTTGTTGCAAGCAATTTTGCCTTTCATTTGTGTAGCTTCATTCTATTAAATATGTATCAATAAATAAATCTTCAGTTAAAAATTGCAGAGACAAGTACAAAATAACATAAAAAATGGGATTTCTGCTATTTTGTTACTTAGGTTTGGAGCATATACTTTCTCACGAAATCAAGAGCTGAAATTGAGCTAGCTAAGGGCGTTGGGTTGAAAGTGGTGGCTTTCAATAGGCCTACATGTCTACTAAGTTCCAGAATCTAGCTCCCAACCTATGTTGAACTCTTAAGAGAATAGTCCACATACAACTACATGTCTCTAGCTACATGTCTCTTAAGACAATACTCCACATACAACTACAAAAAAACTGAAATAGTTGAACTAAAGATTCACTAAGAGAATAGTCCATAAAGCTACTAAATGTTCCTACTCAAGCATAATAGCAAAAAATGGCCATTGCTTCTTAAATGCATTTGAAGTGAATCATGTATGATAGCATTACATGAAAGACAAAAGAAAACATGAGATATAACCATTCATCATGTAAGAGAGATAGCTCATCCAAAAACAATGAAAACTAAAGCTCTTCCGACGGTCAGGGTTGGGTGTGTGTGTTATAAATGTAATGGCACACCATCCATTTTTTATTGCATGCCCTGTGTGTGTAGTGCCTACATTGAATCCAATGGTAGGAAGCAAGTCTCAGCCTGCTTGTCTGCACGGTTTCCTTATTAGTCTGATATCATTCTGTCTGATGTTAGTCGAGTGTAAGCATTCCCTGCGCTGGGAGGATGGACTAAATCCAATGGGTATGGATGTCTTGCTGGCTAAGAGAGGAACCACAAGTTTGTCGAGAGAAAGAAACCGAGGAAGGTTGGGTTGTTGGGAGAAGAAACTCGGGCTCGACCAAGAAGGAAACACAGCGGGCGACATTACTTACGTTATTGTTACCCGCCTTCTCCTTAATCACTGCCCTCATCAAACTTACTGCTCCTTTGACACCTCCCTACTGGCATGAGAGATATTTATGCCTGCCTTCAATCGACTTATCGCTTCGACCTGATGCCTGAGAGGAGATATCTTGTTTCCTTCTCCTGCCTGCCTGCTTCGACCTAATTGAGTCCCTTCTGCATAGTCCCTCCTACAGGAGCCAACATGACCTCAGCTTTTCTTGTGGATCGGTTTGAGAAAGCATCCAACAAGGCTACTTAGTTTCATTAAGGATTTCAGTCGTCTTCACTTTAGGGCTACGACTCCTCCCCATCCTCTCACAGTGGGAAAACTAACTTAGATTATTACTATTAACTAGCTCTTTTATAATCAGATTGCATATTCAACAGTTCCAACTGATTTGACCGTGAAGAGGCTCTTCTAAAATTGTTCGATGTGCATGGAGGGGTTGTGTTAATAACAGTTCCTATGGTTGTCATAGAGTAAGCAATGGGTTTCCAGGGCAAATAATAGCCCTGTTGCAGGATAAAAAATTATTCAATATTGATGAGGAAGATGAAGAATACGTTCATGAATAGGTAGTACTGCAATATTGTTATTCAGAGATAGTAATAGGGTTGTCGAGCTTGCCAGAGTAAATGCAGATAGCCACGTGCCAGAGTACATGCAGATAGTCAAGTGATTCGGATAACCATGCGATGTGGTGTAGTACATGCAAACAACCAAGTGATTCAGATAACCATGCAGTGTGGTGTAGTTCGACAACTCAAGGCGTAAGTGATAGCAGAAGATGACACCAATGTCTCTGTGAGACATGTTTGTGCAAAATAAATATTACTAATTAACTCTAACATTTAATACTAAGGAAGTAATGCCAGAATTACTTCCTATTGGAAAACAGGAATGAGGTGAATCCTTTCAACTTAGGAAATTTTATGAAGAATACGAACCTTTATACGAAGAAAATGAAGCTCAACCTCGGGAAGAGGCCAAATAAGATCACAAAAATTCTTATTGGTTGATAAAAACATTGTAACTATTTGATAGGGTAAGTGGACGATGAAGAGACAACTTTATGAAATATAAAATCAAAACTTTGGTTAATTTATGAAAAGACTAATGTGAGTGCAAAATATCAATTACTATAGTCCCATGTCGTAGGCGGCAGGGACTAATAAAAGAGATATGTGATTATGTTTAAAAGTTAGATAAAGGTAAACTAAAGTTTGTATTTTATAATATGATTACGTTTTATAACTTTATTTTTTATGATTTTACATGTCTTTAATAATACACATTATTTACAATCTGTATATTATTTACACAATATATATATTTGACATATTTATATTTACAAAACAAAGTCTTATATATATAAACATATCTACCATTTACAATATATATATATATATATATATATATTATTTTTATTTATTTATATTATATTTATTTATTATTTATTTTTAATGAATGATTCCTTTCTTCGTTTTAGTTTTGATGAAGGTGTATAACAAAATATGAAGAGAAACATCCATCATTAAAACTAGAGAAAAAGATGATAAAGCGAAGTGTCACAAGTGTCGTTATATGAGAAAAGGATCAAAGGCGTAAAACGTCACTTAAGGCAAAACAAAAGCAAGCAAAAATGAGAAGAAAATATTATCATAGAGGGGAAAGGTTCCCATTTATTGTAAAAGAAACACCAAGCCAAAATGGGTGTTGTTGCAGCTACAGCAAGTCTGCACGCGCACACACACAGACACATGTGTGTGTGTGTGTGTTGTGTGTGAATTGAAAGTCTATTATTAATTAAGGTTGTGATTGTGCAAGATCTCCCCATCAGAAGGGTGAACATTTTGAAGCATGCTTGGAATAGTAGATATCTATGATTTAGTCTATAATGAAAGATGAAGCATCACCCCGTGAAGGGGGGTTGTTGCCTCCATTGTGCTTAGTGCAACATAACAACATTTGACGCCAATCATGCAAACAATACAATACATACCCAACAAAAAGAACACTCTGAGGGAAAGGGGTCAAGACAGGAAATCCTCCTGTCAAATGACAAGGTATTTCTTTCTCAACCCATAAAACTTCTTGACACAACAAGCATTTGACTGAAACCCAAATTATAATTAAACATAAAAGCAATGAGTTTCAAAGCCTTGGAAGGGGGCACGAGGGGGGGCCATGTCGGGTGATATGGACTATGACTTGATGGCATGCCACATGGAAATGCGTTGACATGGAACCCCAGTGTGATGACATAGCGATGAGATGATTTGACATGTGGCAGTGCTCAATGACTTAGCAAGAGGTTATTAGCCAAATATTTTAACAGCCATATCTTTTGATCTGGGAGTTAGATTGAGGAAAAAATTATATCGATGGAAATATCTCGACGAAAGGGATGTAATGATGATGTTCATTTTGAATTTCAAGGAGTCTGAAAAATGACAAAATTTTAAGACCCCATTTCTATGATGATTATAGAAGTCGATTCAATGATAGTAACACCTTCTTCTACCTTTAGTATGGACTATGGGGTGGATGGGGGGGTTGTTACAGAGTCATATCAGAGTAGAGATTCAACACTATGCCTTTGGAGTAAATACTAAAGCTCTATTACAGAGTAATGTCAAAGCAGAAGGTACAACACTGGACCTTTGGGGATTAGTGGAGCTCTAACACAGAGTGTAATAGCTAAATGTGAATGTGGTTGTGTTGTGTATAACATTTGTTTGTGGATTGCATATTTACTGCAATGATGTTTCTAACGTGTTATTTTGACAGATGCATTGACATTGCATGTGTGTTGTCTTGCATCTTGAATGCCTGGACAACTTGTTGTTGTGACCTTAGATGTTTGTCATTTCTTTAATTGTTGCAGGGTTTCCTACATGCACGTGTGTATGGTTGTTTGTAGAGTAGAAACATTGTTAGTTAAATGGCGTGCGTATACATACTTGAAACAAACGTGCATGTGAATGCTCATATGATACGAGGGATTTGGGGAAATCCATGTGTTGCTTGTACATGCATAGTATTGTTTTATTTTGTTGAATGTTAGATGTTTATGTGTGTGTGTGTTGATTATGATGTGGGAATCATGTGGATTATATGCTATCTAGGTCTAAGAGCCTTGGTAGATTAGTGGTTGACTATTTCTATATGTGGATTATTGTCATCAATGGTTAATGCTTTCCATGCTCATCGAATAGTGTGTAGCATATGAGAAGGTTGGTTAAAGCATGTAATGGCTATTAATTCAATATGAGGCTAGAACTTTTAGGTTCACCACTTGAACTGGATGGGTTCAGGGGAAAAGGTCTTGCGTTAAACCTTTGGGGACAGAGGATTTTCTTACTATATTATAGAGTAATGTGTTTTCTAATGATTCAAAGTGGGGGTTGGTTGTAGCACTGTGTGTGATGGTTATGTGTTAGTTGCAAATTGTATTGTATGCGTGTACATGATGATTTTAAAATCTTATGGAAAGACAAATGTAGATGTGTTAGATTCCTTCTAGCTAACCTTTTAATATTGCAAATGTCATGGTTGTAGCCTTGGTAAAAAGGTTAAACTTAAATTGTTGTTGATGGTCTAGGTAAAGAGGTTGAATTTAATGGTTGTTGTTTGCCTACACAGAAAGGCTAATTTTTAAAATTAGATAATGTTGGTTTGATAAAAAGGTTGATTTTAACTTATAATGATGTGCTTGGTAAAAGGATTGATTTCTAGATCTTTTGATGGCATGATTATGTGTGTGCATGTGTGTTCTTGGATTTTGGAACATATAACTAACATGAAGTTGTAGATGTGTGAATAGTTGCACAGTAGCATGCTTGATGCCAGCATGGTAAGGTAACAATTGAATGGCTTATATTGTAAAACTAACAGTTGAGTGCTTGTGATAGCACATAAGACAAGACAAGACAAGACAAGACAAATGAGAAAACTTAGTTTTAGTAAGAAGAAAGGCATGGACAGTGTCATGGTGCAGCATGACATGGACCAAATCCATCATGAACAAGAAAGAGAATTTGTTTTTGAAAAGGAAAGAATATTCAAGAGTTTGAAAACTAAGTTCAAGAGTTGCAAGGTAGAGAATAGAATACTTGTCAGAAAATAAAAGGAACATGCAAGTTTGAATACCATGTTGATGTAAAACTTTTCTTGTATGTAAGGATTGTTGCAACACACTCCCACCCTCTGATATGTGGACAAATGTCCTACTGACACGGCCAAAAGGAGGCCTCATAATGTTGAAAGAGAAAGGAAAATGATCTCTTTTTGCCATTACGGAGGGGAGCACTTGAAAAGGGACTGTCCCAACAGACAGACAAAGAAGGGAAATGAAGTAACTAAGTCATAGGAATAGGAGCTGATAGCAAGTAGTGCAGAAGAAAAAGGGGAAGCATCCCCTCATGACCTCTAATCTATACACACATACACACACACATATAAATCAAAAAAGGATCCCTTCATGGACTATTTTGGGGCGTCGGAATTTTGAAGCATTATAAAGATCTGTAGAATGCACTCAACTTGAAAATTTGAACGCATATATGTACTTTATATGATGGTGAAAAGTGCATTGAATGCTGAACTCAAGGGAATTGAGATGACTTTTGGGTTTGACTATATGTTCCATGTGTCTTCATGAATGAATTTTTATTTTTAGCTGGTATTGACAGTAAGCATGCTCATGTTGTTTTGTTGTGATTTTATGTTGTCGTTATAAGATTTCTTGTCCTTTGTTTCTTTTATTATTGCCTTTGTGTTTGGTCTTGGTGGGTGTTGGGTGTGAAGGTAATGGAGCTATGGGGGAAGAGCATAATGGAACCCAAAAAAAATATATGACCTAGATAAAGCCTTGTATATGAATAGAGGGCAGTGGAACATAGGCAAATGCGACAAAACAACCAAGGGCTAGCTAGGCCATGAGAATAAAAATGAATCATGGTGTGCCAGCCATGAGAACAACACAAAAGGAAAGAGGAATTGAAATTGCTACGATATGAAAATGATAAGGTTATTAAATGGGATTGGGTAACCTAGAACACCCTTGGGAAGTGCATGCTTGGCATGACCAAGACACCTTTGTATGCATTCTCGGTGTCATAATACAGAGAAGGAATGAAAGATGTCCTGTGAACCTATAGGTAATTGGTAGAGAACCATCATAGTAGCAAGATAAGATATATATATGGGGTCTTCTTCACCTTTATTCTATTTGACAAATGTAGATATGTGCCATATTCATGAGCATAATTGATTATTAAATGAATGTGTAGAAAAAAAATGACATTGAAATTGACAGTTTCTTGTCAGGGATCATTCTCATGGACGAATGACTAATCATGTTTACGAATTAATACATGAATGAATGGCATGTTTGAGATTCTCGATTATGTGAGGAATCCATCGAGGAAGAGGAAATTATTGCTACTATTTATTTTATTGGCATGTGATTATGAATTTCATATACTTGTGTTTATATTATGATAATGAAATGCTAATTATGAACAATTATTGGGAAAGGTAGACTACCTGAGATTGTGGGTTGCTTGAGCTTGAGAGGCAGAGGCGATGTAGTGTATGGATTCTCGTGATGTTGTATAGTATGTATATATGTATGTGTTGTGTAATGTGTATATGTTGTACAATGTGTATATACATATATGTTGTACAATGTGTATGTGTGTATGTGTTGTATAATGTGTTTGGGACATGTAGGTATGGGATTGTTTGGGTCTGTGTTGTTATTGGGACAGATGGACCACCCAAGGTTGGGGGTTTCCTAGGTTTGGGAGAACTTGTGATATTCCTATCAACATAAGACTGCCTATATTGGTAGTGGTTGTATTTGTGGTAAATCGAATGGGATTATTTGAAGTTTGTGTGTGTGTGTGTGTGTGTGTGTGTGTGTGTGTGTGTGTGTGTGTGTGTGTGTGTGTGTGTGTGTGTGTGTGCATGTGTGTGTGTGTGTGTGTGTGCGTGCGTGTGTGTGTGCATATCCCTGTGCTTGTGCTTGTGCCTGTGCATGTGTGTGTGTGTGTGTCACTATATGCTTGTTGGGTTTGCCAATAAATTCAGTGCATAGGGGTCGAAGAGTGAATATTGTGTGGAGAACCTCCCCCACTAGATGCCTGTCCAATTTTTGCAATCGATCCAGTGTGTGTGTGAGTAGAAGAGAAATTTGAAGATTGCATGGAGTGTATCCACCATTGGATGTTGTCGGGTTTGGCAACCATCTCAGTGCATGTGAATTGAAGACTGCATGGATTTGTGTGAGCACTGTGGAATGCTAGCTGAGATTTGCAAATCACTTAGTACGTGTGGATCAACAAAGCCAAAAGAAAACCAAATATAAGTGTCATCTATTACATTTAATTAATTCCTAAGTTATTACCATGATTTGGTTTTATTAAAATTTTGAGTTATGATGATTTAGATTATGGAAAAAATATTTTTGTTGTGATAGGAAGAAAATGAAAATTGTAGGGTTCACTTCATGGATATATCTGCTAAATTGAAAGTACTTTGGACTACCCGATTTGGGTGAAGGAAGTTGGTTGAAACGTTAAACAGTGGCAGCTTGAACATGGTAGAGAGCGCAACAGTTTTCTAAAGCTGGAAAAGCTTCAAGAACAGAAGGGTTATATCGAGTAAGTTCTGGGAAGAAATTGGCCAAAAATATTGTTGACAGAGAACTGAGTGCAGTGGAAAACAACACTAGACATGGAGGCAGGTAGCATTGTGGGAAAGCAAGTCATCGAGCTAGAAAAGGCACCTCAAGAAACATTAAAGAACCACAACTCATTGATCTAATGAATTTTTATCTCCACTAAGTTGATGGGAAAGCAATTATGGTGTGTAAAATATGATTTTAATTTAGCTATATCTATAAAAATCATAGTGAATTATGCTTGGGTCAAGCATGTTTTGCATTGTGTTCAGAAATCAGAACACCAAAGATGATGTTCCTCTAAGGGGGGGACTTTGTGATAGCTCCTTTGGGCTAATCCCCACTTGTTAATATTGTAACAATTTTTGTAATTAAAATATAAATGGTTGAGTGATGGGACACAAATTTCAAAGCTTGGGGAGGCAAATTGCTTAGGAAAATTGGAGGAATCTTGGTCATTTAATTTCATTCATGGGAGATTGAATAGTGTGCCTTAATGGGGTTGGCTACACATTAATTAAACTAGAGGTAAATATGATGAGATCCCATACCTCTTGCTATCACTTGGCGGAGATAGGTTGGATTGTATTAACCTTCAACCAAATGTAACTATTTCAAACCAACTTTAGACTGGAAGTTAGTCCTTCCAATCTGAGAGGGCTCTCTCAAAATATTTATAAAATGATTTGTGATAAACTCAAAATTCAGATGACTAACTCTAATTTATTTTTGTGATTTTGTATGTGAAGGAAAACGTGATGACTGCCACCATTGGGCATGGAGTCAAATTAAAACAGATTATGATCAACAACAGTGTTTAATGGAAGCTAAGGCATTTATGTCTTTAAAACTTATACAAATGGACACCCACAGTCATACACAGTAAATGAAAGAAATTGGAGTTGAGTGATAGATTTCCAAGTAATCAAAATGTTATGTAAAACTAATTACAACGGAACAAAAACTCATAAAAGTCATAATAAGTCAGGTACAAAAATAGACTGCTGCAAATTTTCTATTACAAGAAAAAAAATATTACAGAAGGCCAGTTTCTAACATTCCCAATTTGGCTGGGACAAGTTGGGCTGTATCAACCTGTCCCATCCAAGTGATAAGACCTACCTTGGGCAAGTTCACAAGCAAAAGAGATAAAAATTGAAGAGGTGGACTACACTAGTAGGAAGGGAGCAGGCCGAGAACTACTAGCTAAGGGAGTGGCATTGGGAGATGGTATGACAACACCCCCACAAACCACATGCAATGAAACAAAACCATCAGCGGGATATTTTGATTGGTCATGAACAACATGCTACAACCACTTGCAATCATAACATAATGATGGGAAGTGGCATGAGAAATAAGCAAGGCGAGAAAGGGGGGTTGTGCAAATGATTTCCACGGTGTTGTGGAGGAATGTATCCTAGATAATAAAACAAAAAACAAAAAACAAAACAAAAAAAATAAAAACAAAAAACAAAAACAAAAAACAAAACAAAACAAAAAACAAAACAAAACAAAACCCAAAAAAAAAAAAAAACAAACAAAACAAACAAAAACAAAAACAAAAAACAAACAAAACAAACAAAAACAAAAACAAACAAAAACAAAAGCAAAAACAAAAACAAAAAACAAAACCAAAAAACAAAAAAACAAAAACAAAAACAAAAACAAACAAAAAACAAAAACAAACAAAAACAAAAACAAACAAAAACAAAAACAAAAGCAAAAAAAAAAACAAAAAACAAAACCAAAAAACAAAACAAAACAAACAAACAAACAAAAAAACAAAAAACAAAACAAAACAAAAGACAAAAAAACAAAACAAAACAAAAAACAACAACAACATCAACAACAACAAAGAAAAGAAGGAAGTGTAGAGAGAGCCAGTAGGACGAGAAGAGGACAGAGACATAGCGTAGAGAGGAAGAAAAAAGGAGAAAGGATTCCCTAGAACAATGCAATGAGAAAATGGAGAATAGAAAAAGTGAAAGCCTTCTGAGGAGCTAGAGCACAACACTGCATGAAAACATGCAGAGGAAGAGGACACACCCATAGAGAAGGCGCAATGGTAAGAAAAGGAGGAGGAGACAATTCCTAGGGAGAGCGCAGAGAGAAGAGGAAGTCAAATATTGCATTGTGTCATAGAACACAAGAAGGAGCAAGAGCTTGAGAGCAACATGGACATTCCCATTGTGGTGAGCAAACAACAAGAAGATTTTATCTCAGGTGAAACTACAAGGCTGCAGGGTTCCAGTGTCCTCTGGGTGTTGGGTTAAGGTGGAGGCATTAGGGTGTTAAAGTAATTTGTTGTTGGGTGAAGATAAGGGGATCTCTAGATTCGTAATCATGTTGAATGTATAAGAATCTCCTTTGAGCACTCTTCCTCGGGCTCTGAAATTTGGCTCGGGGGTGATTCGCTGCAAGAAAGGTTGCAATGCAAGCCAATCTAAGTTTGCGTGGAGAGATGAAGTCCCAATCTCATTTTCCATACTTATTTTATAATATAAGTTTCTACTTAATCTCTTGTGCATGTGAATATTATGTAAGTGCTTATCATGTTGTTAAAATGCTTGTGCTAATATTGAGGAAAGCTTATTTCCTATGTGAATAATGTGGAATGTTGATTCCCTGTGTTATTTAGGACAGACGATGTTTCTATAAAAGACAAGCTTGATAACAACTATTGGGCCAATCCACCTATTAGGTACATTAGACCCCTCACAGGGCATGCGATGAATTCTAAGAGAAGGACCCTGGTTAGGGTTTCAAAGGAGCAGCTCATTGGGAATGCCAACGTCCTGTGGAAGCTATACGAATGGCGGTCATAGCTAGCCACCTGGTGCCTTTTCAAAAACACTTAGACACTCCCCCCCTACTTGGGGATCCTTGCTTTTTTGTTTTACATATTCATTGCTTGCTCGACAGTTGCGATATGCCTCATTGTTGTGTTGTTCAAACCATTTTTCTCCCTTTCAAGTTCTCGCGCACAAGAGTCTTTCGATAGCAATGAGTGATTTAGCAGTTTTCCCATTTACCCTTTCAGTTATTGTTACCATTTTAGTTACCAGACAACGACTATGGTCAAACCTATGGATTTTGTCAATATGGAGCTGGAGGCGGAGGATATTCTAACAGTCTGGGGTCTGGAGACAACTAAGAACAACTTGGCCAAGGTGTCTCTTCCAAATAGATCTCCAGATGGAAAGAGGGGAGTCAAAATTTTGTCGTGGAGTTTGGCGGAAGGATTGGAGTCTTTGGGCGTTGTTGTAACACCCTCCTCCCACATCTACCCAAGCAACCGACCAACCGAGGTAAACATGCAATGAGAGGCCACTATGATATGATTTTACCTTCTGAGTCATGTTAAGGAAGTGGAACCAACGGAAACACACCATAAAGACATTCAACATCATCTTCAAGACCCTCAAGAACCAATCCAACACTTAAGACAACTTGCTCTTGGGTCCCACTGAACTTTTGGACAACTTAAGCCTCAATCACTCTCATGCTATAGGCATGATAGCATCCAAAAACCCAAAGTTGCTCTCACATGCTTGCCTACCAACGTTCAGAGACTAAATTTGTCAGTGTTATGCCAACGTCCCTAGGATTTGAGCCACTTTTTCAGGCCCAGAGCCCAGGTCACTGCCTAGAATTTCATGACACCTTCAAAGCCGTAAAATAACATGGAAATGATAGTATTAAATCAAATGCTTGAATGAAACCTTGACTGGACCCCTACTAGACATGATAGGCATTTCGTTAAACATATCAAGAATATGTAATCTACAGGTGTAAATAACATTTCTGAGCATAGGGGTCTCATACTTAGCTGAGAATCTCTAAGAACCATTGATGCCTCAATACATCAACTGCGATTCCATCTATTAGGTCATAGATACATTGATCATTCAATTACAAGTAAAAACATGATGAAAGAAATACATGGATGTTGTCATAAAACACATACATAACCAACATAATAGCAACAGAAATACTCATGAAATTACATCCATATAAGCCACATATAATCCATAAAAATTCTCATATAAATAAAAGGAGAAATAACCTTTCATTAATTATGCAAAATCCAAACCCGGGATGGGACTTCCACGTTCCACCTGACCATAGAATGGCTGAGCCAAATCTCTCTTAAGCCATTCACCCTTGTGCCATATTCCAAGCATGAATGTGGGATCTCATAGAACACATCAATTAAAACTCATTCAAGGCTTCTAGAGGCCATCCACCTCAACCCATCAAACAGTGATTCCACCTCACGGTCGGACATCACAAAACCATCATCAGATTAGTCTCCAGATTGTTTGTTCCAACCAAGGCTTCTAGGACTAGTATCTCAACCCACAGCTGTCTTCGGGCTTCCAAAGCGTTTGTCCAACCAAGGCTTCAAAGACTATTAAATCAACCCACCAAGGGCTTGTAGAGAATTTATCTAACCAAGGCTTCCAGGACTAGTAACTCAACCCAAACTCTTACAGGGCTTCCAGAGCGTTTGTCCAACCAGGGCTTCTAGGAACTAATAACTCAACCTAAGCTAGGAAATAAGAGAATCAACCAAAAACAAACAATGAAAGTAAACCCACAATCACCATGCCTAATCAAGAAATGGCAAGGCTAGGCAAACCACTATCAATCTAGGCAATCCTCCATGCTAATGATATATCATGACCAACATTCCACATGCATGCCAAAACTAGTGAAGAAATCATACATGCAACTCAGTACCTGTAAGAAAATGTGATGTAGTTGTTGATCTCGATGCCTTCTTGTGCTTTCTTGCTCTTCCTTTTCCTTCTTTCTCCAATAATCCAAGTATGCCACACCCACCAAGAGCGCTCCAAGAAAACTGTAAGTCTCTAAGAGTATGAGAGAGAGAGAGAATAATGAGGGAGCTCCAAAATTGAATTGATCAAAGGTTACCAACTAATCCTCATAAGCCTTTTTACGAATGAGGCCTCTATTTTATTCATTTTCCATTATTTTCCTTCATTTTCCTCCTCACATGCAACCTGCTACCTTTCACCTCCTTTTTCTCCTAATTTCCATTATTTTCATAAACAAATGTGCCAAAAATGTTATTTTTCCTTTCCAAAGCCTTAGCCATTGCCTTTGCCAATTTCCTTAGCCATAAACAATCACAAGTGATCCCCATCACTAGGATTTTTCCCAACATTCAGCTTGGAATAAGTATCCCATCATCTATGATTATTATTTTTCCTTTATTTACTTTTATTACATGGAATTTTCACCAAGATTGTTGCAGTTGTTGAGTTTGGTGGTTTTAGAGCAGTTTCTTGTGGTCCTAACATCAGCTTGCAGAAAGGCTTGAAGGTTGTTCATTTTGCGGTGGTTCTGATAGATGAGAGAACTGTGGTATCCCATGTAAGTACCACAAACTCTTTGCAAACCCCTGTCTCTGGTTTCTTGTCAGGAGGGTTGGAGGACATTGTCTTCAGTAGTTGGTTGGGAAAGAATGTAGGGTTGAAAGCTTGTCTAAACCATTGTGAGATGTTGAATGAGTTGGTTATGAGGAAAAACTACAATTGTGCTTCTTCCAGCCGGGGGTTGGAAAGCCATCTGTCATCCTTGAGGCCTCTCGCTGAGTAAACACATGATTTGGAAGCATCGCAGGGTGGAGCCTACCCTTGGGGAAAATAGTCTCAACAAGGAGGCATTACCAGTGTCTTTCCAGGCATGGAAGAGGGGAAACATAACATCTCGTAGACAACCTTCAAAGGCTTAATTAACAAAATTCCTATTGAACTAACAGACCAGGAGGTGGGGATTTTCCCATAGGGCTTTGCCTTAGAGCCTAAGGAGTGCCTACGGGCACCTAGGGCTTCACCTATCGTTCTGGAACAAGTGGAGGAGTGGCTAGGGCCTCTTGTAAAGTAGGAAGATCATGATTAGGAGGTGTTTTCCCTCACAAGATCGATAGAGAATGGACGAAACTTAGGCCTGAAGCGAAAAAAGGTTAAACTCATTAAAAAGAAATCGGAAGGCCCAAATCCGGTACTAGGGGTAGACATTTAGATTGATCAGACTATGGTGGCCTCAGAGTGCATTCTAGTAGGTAGAGAATGAGGAAAATACTTTTCAACACAATATACCTCTAAATGGATTTAAAAATCATGGGGCGAGGCACCAGACAAAGAGGTGGAGGTGATCACTTTGGACAAGGGGTGGTTTATGGCCAGATTTACCAATAGTGAGACCCTAGAATGGGTTTTAGCCCAAAATTGGGGATTTGATATATTTTCGATTCTCTTTAAGTGATGGACACCCCTTTTTGATGCGTAGCGTGAAAGGGTGGAAGAGATCTCGGGCTGGGTACGATTACTAGCATTACCTCTGCATCTATGGATAGAGGACATCTTTAATGCTATTGGGGGTAGCTTGGGTCTCTATTTGGAAGCAGACATGTCCTTTCAGGTAACAAAGTGCAAGAATGTGGCTCGTATCCTGGTTCGTTTAGACCCAAGGGAAGGTTTGGCAGATAAAATTCAACTTCACATCGACGGACACTCTTACTATCAGATTATTGACTATGAGCACTTGCCCTTTAGGTGCCATAAATGCCACAAACATGGTCATTTGGCTAGAGACTATCCTTTAGGAATTAGTAGGAGGAGTAGGCAAAGGGGAAATTTCAAGAATGAAGATCAGGCACAGTTATAAGGGGAAGAACATGTTCATATGGAAGAGGTTGAGATTAAGCAGGACGTGGGGCCACTCTTGACAGAGGGGACCATGAAAAAAAATGCTCATTAGGAGCCCCACCAAGTTCTAGAGGTGATCCACTCTCAGGACCTTCAGGGATCTGTGGATATTGCTCCAGTCTCAGCTGGTACTACTACAAGACCCCCATCATATTTTCAATATTCTCTACATTTTTTATTAAATGTTATTCCTAAACCTGGTCCCTCCAGGACTCTTGTGAATGAGTCTGCTTGCTTAGACAATCTCTCCCTGGAAATTGACAGCGTTATAACCTCCATTCCTTCCTTATCAATTAAAAAATTTCCTACAACCTCCATCCAAGGGATAAAAGGCCTCGTCTATTGAGCCTTTAGGTGGATTGGGATGTCTCCCTGAGCCTTGCTGGCCTAGGAAAACTAAGGGAAGGAAGACTGATTTTTCAAAGGCCCGTTTAAAAGCTAAGATAGACACAGCTGATGGGAAGAAATTATCCATTAAAGGGGCACTTAGAGCAGCGTAGACCCCTGCGACTGTTTCAAAATGATCTTGTTTTCTTTCAATTGTTGAGGGTTTTCTAGCACCCGTAAGAAGCTAACTCTAAAATCCATTTTTCTTAAATACAAACCTGAAGTGATTATGCTCCAAGAGACTCTGGGACCGGGTGAACCTGTTATGAATTCTCTTAAGAAAATGATGTTGGGCTGGACTTTTGTGATTGTCGATGCAAAAGGAAGATCGGGGGGTCTAGCACTGGGCCTCAAAGACAATTTCCTAAAATTGAATAATTCTTTGGGATCTTATCTAGTTTTAAGAATGAACGTGTACTCGACCGAATTAGCTAACTAATCTCACTCGTGTTAATATCTATGACCCGTTCCAGGAGAAGATACCTTTCTGGAATAATTTATTCTCTAAGTCTTTTATGCATGACCCCAATTTGGTGGTGGGAGGTGACTTCAACTTCTCTTTAGGCGTGTCTGAAACCTAGGGCCCTTTGGCTCAAGCACGCTCCCTTGCTGACTTTTTCTGAACAAACTTAGAGAAGGTCACCTCATTGATTCTAATCTAATGAAAAACTCCCCCACATGGAGGAATAGGAGAGTGGGGGAGGCCAGAGTGGCCAAGAGACTTGACCAATTTCTTTTGAATGAAGCTTTTGCAAGCCAAAACATAGGTTTTAGGCAATTTCTCTCTAGACCCAACCAGAAGTTAGGATCCCCTTTCAAATTTAACCCAGGATGGCTTAAGGACCCTAACTTTATTATCTTAGTAAATGAAACCTGGAGACCGCTGAATAGGACTAGTAATTTCTCATATGCTCAGTCCCTTATGAATAATCTGAAAAGACTGAAAAAGGAGACCATTACCTGGGCCAGAGAGAAATAGATAAGGGAAGAATTTGATCTCTGTGGGATTGGGAGGAACTAGAAAGTCTGGAAATTCTGAAAGAAGATGATTAGGAGACGGAGGAGAAGAGGGACAGGATAAAACTTCTGGAAACTAGGAGGAGGAAGCTTTTAAATGATACTGAAGAACAATGGAGAATAAAAATTCGAGCAATTTGGCTCTCAGTCAAGGATGAAAACACTAATTTTTTTTCAGAACTATGCAAAGGGGAGAAAAAATGCAAATATCATTTGGGAATTGCCAAGGCCTGATGGGGGTATGGCTAAATATTGTAATGAAATGGATGCTATGGGAAGGGATCATTTCAAAAACTTATTCAAATCCCTTGAGGATGCAACAATAGATAAGGTGATCGGAGTGGCCCAACTATTTCCCAGATATGTTGAGGAGGAAGAAAATGAGAGGATAATGGCCCCTGTTTCGAAACTTGAAGTTGAAAATGCTTTAAAGACTATAAAAAGGATAAGAGTCCAAGGCCTGATGGCTAGACAGTGGAGTTCTTCCAACATTTTTTTTATCTGTTTGGGGAAGAGATAGTTGGGGTGGTGGAAGAATCAAGGATCAGAGGTTTTATCCATGAACCTTTTAATACAACCTTTCTGGCTCTAATCCCAAAAGTAGACTCCCCAACCTCTTTTGAAGATTTCAAACCTATCTCCTTGTGCAACTATATTTACAAAATGATAGCAAAAACTATTGCTATTAGGTTGAAACCTATACTCTCTAGCAACATCTCAAAAGAATAGTTTGGCTTTCTGGATGGCAGGCAAATTCATGAAGCTATCGAGGTGGCCCAGGAATCAATGCACAATATAAAAAGTCAAAGAAGAAAGGAATGATTGTAAAAATTGACTTGTCAAAAACATATGATAGGATCAGTTGGATATACCTGAGACTCTTGTTAACACATCTGGGTTTCAGTATTGGCTTTATCAACTGGATTACGGGTTGCATCTCTAATGCGTCCTTTGTTGTTCTCATTAATGGGGCAGCCTCTCCCTTTTTCCACAGTTAGAGAGGGTTCGAGCAAGGATGTCCCCTATCCCCTCTCTTGTTCTTATTAGTTGCAAAAGGGCTAGGTCAGTTACTTATTGAGGCCAAGAGAAGAGGAGATAGCAACAAACTTGTTCATCTCCCACTTTCTCTTTGTGGATGATATTCTTCTTTTCAGTAATGGGCCACAAGAAGATGTCCACCAACTAAAGTGCTCTTTGGACCTGTTTCTAAAGTTCATTGGAATGACCAAAAACTCCCAAAAATCCTCAATAGCCTATGAAGGACTCTCAAGTACTAACCTCGAAAGAATCACTACGCATCTCCCATATGAAGTCCTTCCTATGGTAGGGAGTCTAAAATACTTGAGATTCTATCTGAAACCTCACTCCTACAAAAAAAAAGACTAGAATTGGTTGTTATCAAAAATTTAGAAACGTATTAATCGTTGGAGTTTCAAATGGTTGTCTAGAGCAAGAATATTGGTCCTCATCAAATCAGTCCTAATTCCCATCCCTGTGTACTGGATTACTCTCGCTTGGGTTCCTAAATGCATATTGTCCAACATTATAAAATTTTGTAGCTGATTCCTCTAGGAAGGGTCAAAGGAGGATGGTGTGCTTACATGGGTTGCATGGGACAAAAATGCTCGGCCAATGGAGTGGGGGGGATGGGGTATAAAGGACCTACAACTTTTTGCTTCCTCCCTAGTAGCAAAATCTGGGTGGAGGCTCCTCACAGAAGACAACTTAAGGACAACAGTGGTAAAAAGGAAATACATTGATCCAATCCCCTTGGATGAATGGATCCGTAGGCTTGGGAAATACTTTTCAAAATCATTTGCCATCTAGAAGGCAACAATTGATTCTTTCAAGATTGTGGAAGAAGATCTTGCTTGGCAGGTTGGCAACGGGGAAAACTCTAGAATTGGCATTGATCCATGGGTGGGGTGTAATGAGGCATATGCTCTCTCTAGAGGGATTATGGACTCTTTACATGAAAAAGGCTTTGTCTTCATTAACCAAGTATCAAATATTGAGAAAACTATAATTTGGCATTAGGGGTCGAAACCGGCTAAGGACATGCAGATCAAACCCCAATGGTGGCATGAGTGGCATAACTACTTACGAGAGCTCCACCTTACAAATGTCAGGATTAAGGGCTACCGAGACAACCTTCTATGGGTACATGCTCAGACAGGGTATTACTCCCCAAATTTTGGCTATGACTTCTTGATGAATTGAAGGGGATAGGGGGCCCAAGATTGGCGGAGCAAGTCTCTCTGGAAACTGAATTGTCCAGCAAAAACCAGATTGTTCTTCTAGTGTATACTAAAGAACAAAGTGCCTACATGGGACAATTTACAAAGGAGGAATAAACATGGGCCTAGATGGTGTATCTTGTGCAAAGACTCTGAAGAATATTCTTGCCACTTATTCCTCAAATGTTGTTTTTGTCTCAAAGTTTGGGAATTTACTCTATCCCTACTAGCCATAAGAACAATATGGAATGGGGAAAGTTGCGAGGAAGCTTGGGAAAGCTGGTGGACTTCTACTTCAGAGGAAAAAATCATGAACTTGCCCTTGATTATCTCTTGGGGGATCTGACTAGCAAGGAATAAAGGTATTTTTAAGGGAAGTGTCCTCCTCCCCCTCTCTAGTTGATGCAAAAAGTGCTTCGATCTACTATCTTCCCCTCCTCTAATCACACTCAGACAATCAAAAACATCAGTACTGAACAAATTATACATGATATCCCATGCGCTTATTTTGAAGGAGCCTTAGATGCACATAACAAGTGTGGTTCAGGATTGGTTATCCATATAAATGACAGCAGATCCTTAAAATATTCAGTGGTTATTAGTTCTGGAACAAACAACTTTGTTGAGTTACTCTCACTAAAATATTTTTTATACTGGCTCATTCACTTGGGAATTGGTTCAGTTCATATTTTTGGTGACTCCATGAATGTCATTCCCTAGTTCAACAATACCTAGAGATGTCAAAATCATGTTTTGATCCCTATCCTAGAAGAAATTCAATTATTAAAATCATCATTTGTTCTTATTATTGTGTTCCATATCTACGGGGAATGGAACACTACAACAGGCCTCCTATCTAAGGAGGGCCTTCAGCAGGATCTGGACTCATGGCACATAACCGAGACAAAGCATGGTGTAGTCTGTGTGTTGGACAATAGGCCTTACAATTTATAAATTATGCTTTTTATTGACAACTTTTTGGTTTACTCCTCTTATATCAGTAGCTCATGTTGTACTTGGTATACTTTTATTACTATCTGGTGATTATGCTCTGTATATGTTTAGTTTTTAGACAACCTTATAGTTTTTGGCATATCATAGGTCATTTTCTCCCTGTCTAGGGAGGCCTTTGGTACTGGACACTCTATATTTTGTGACTATGTTTGTGGCTAAATGCACAGGTTTCTTTTGGAAAGTCTTTCCCTCATGGGTGATCTTTCTACTTCTGGAATTCTTTATGCATATACTATGTAAGTTTTTATATACTTAATAAAAACTTGGACTTTTCCTTCGAAAAAAATACATGCTCAAGAGGGGCAGACTTTTCGACTATATGTCATAAGCTCCATAAATATATATTTATGTTATGGGACATTGACAACCAAGCTCAAGAGTGATAGATCCTTTATATATAGTACAAATCTGAAAAGGGAGATTCACAAAGGAGAACAATTAAGGGTTAGATGGTGCTTGACCACAATAAACCCACATACATATATTAACTTCAGGTGATGACTATGTGTCAAGATGGAGATAAGTGACCAGCAAGAGACGAAGAAGAATTCCCCTCTTGGGACCTCGGGGGATTTTTATTACGAGCTCAAAGAATTTTGGGCAAGAGCTGGAGGTCGATATGAAAGACAAGTCCGACAGGCAATGGAGAAGTTGCCATCTCAAGCCTCGGGTGTTCATAAAACCATAAAAGACAAAAAAAATTATAATGGGAATTTCATGATTTTCGTAAGGGTCAGACCCTAGAGGGACCTAGGCCACATAGTCAATTATGTGGATTAGGGATGATATGACATCCATGAGAACTTTCACGTGGCGTGCACCAATGGCCTTTTCAGTAGGGAAACTGGTCCAAAAATATATGACATGTAGTGCCCCCAAAGGAGGCCATGTAGATAGGATGGCATCAACATGACATCATCTTGGGATGATGTCATCTCAATAGTTCCAAGGGGGAGGCAACGAGAAATGCTTGAGTATTTTCTTAATGTCCTAAGACGAGAAAGGTAGCTCTAGCAGTTGATGTAGATATTGGCATCTTGGGGTCTCAGTCTCAGCAGAAAATTCGTGTGTGGTGTGTGAGCCCTTAACAAAGGGTGAGATAAGAAAGGGGCTCAACAACTAATGGCTAGTTTGGCATCTCCCTTCATGCATTTTCTAAGTGTGTAATGTGATATCAAAACAAGGGGATGAGATGGGAAATCCTCCTGTCTACTAATGAGGAGGGATTTCCATCTCGCCCCATAAATTTTCTCAACATGTCAAGGATCTAAACAAAAACCAAATTTTAATTAAACGTAAAATCAATGAGTTGCAAGCCTTAGAAGGGGGTCCAGAGGGGGGGGCACGTGGGCTGACGTGGACTATGCCCCAGTGGCATGCCAGGAGCATTATGCTAGCGTGGACCCACAGGTGTGATGACATGGCAATGAAATGGGTTGTCTTGTGGAACCATGTGGGGACCACATGGGTGCCATGTTGGTTGACATGGATTATTCCCTGGTGGTATGCAATGGAGTGGTCTGCTAACATGGACCCATAAGTGTGATGACATGGCGGTGAGATGGGTTGCCACGTGGGGACCATGTGGGTGCCACATGGCAGAGCTTGGTCACTTGGCAAGAGGTTATTGGACAAATATTTAAATGGCCATATCTTTTGATCTTGGAGTAGGATTAAAGACAAATTTATATTGTCGAAAATCCCTCAATGAAATGGATGCAATAACTATGTTTACTTTGATTTTCAAGGAGTTTGAAAAATGATGAAATTTTAAGACCCCATTTCTATGGCAAGACTAAGGAGGTTGGGTCAATGATAGTAACACCTTCTTCTACCCTTCATATGGGCTATAGGGTGGACGGGGAGTTCGTTACACACATCATCCACTCTTTCTTATTTAGGTGTTAGGGTGAGAAAGTTGGTGTTGAGCATTGGTAGGATTGATGTATTTCTCCTTAATTCCTTTACCACTTCCCAAATTTCTTTTCCTATGAACAACCAATACGCTTGGTAGAAAATTTGTTGTTAAGTATTCTAGCCTAGGCACCTTGTTTTTGGGCATATCCAAAATGGCTACTTCCACCTTCTTTAAAGAGATGCCCCACATCAAAGATTCATTTTGATTCTGTGAGACTAGGGTGGGTATATTCCTAGTTATCTTCTCTATAACCTCCCCTTGTTTGACATTGGTTCCTGATAGAAAATCACAAAATTAATGGATCAAGTCTTTCTCCATCTCTTTGTGATCATAGAGTTTGTAGCCATTTGGATCCTTAAGCGATGTTATTTGGTTGTTATGCTTGTGTTGTAACATGGAATTATGGAAGAAGGTTGTATTCCTTTCTCCATCCTTAAGCCATTAAATTCTCGATTTTTACTTCCAGTGTAGCTCCTCATCGTTTCTTATATCTTCTACCTGTGATAAAATTAGAGACTCCTCCTGGATTAGACCCTTCGATCTACCTTCTCTAATTATTACTTATTGGACTTAATGCATATGCTCCTCTGACTGCTTTTGGGCTTTAAATATGTGCCCAAATTCTTCTTTACTGCATGTTTTTAACTTCTCCTTGACATGTTTGAGTTTATGTTAGAAATGATACATATCATAACCCTCAATAACCTTGGTTTCTTTCCACCAATCCTTGAAGCGATCCATGAAATTTGTATGACAAAGCCAAAAGTTTTCCAATCTAGAAGGTTTGTTCTTAGGGCTAGGTTTTATGTCCAAGTCTAAGCTAATGGGCCAATGATGTAAACTCCCACACCATAGAATTGTTGCTTACAATAATATATATATTTTTCCATTATATTCTTTAAGATTATAAAGCGGTCCAGGCATGATGTGATTTGATGAATTCCTCTTATTATATTGTTCTAGGTGTAAATCCCATTTATAGTGTGTAGGTCTAGAAGTTGTAGCCATGTCATCATGTAGTCAAAATAAATTTCTTCCACTTCGAGGCATTGGATGTATCCCTTATTTTTCTCCAACAATTTAATCATGTTGAATTACCCTCCTATGATCTAGGGAATATTTCCAATTAGGGGTTCTATATTGCTGATGGATTTGAGAAAGTTCAGTTGGTCCCTTAGCAATGAAGGCCCATATACATTGGATAGGTATCATACCTTTGTTTAGAATATATGTTGAAACTTCATTGATAGTTTTCTAGAGGTTGTAAACATGCGTAGAACATACACCTCTTTTGGGCTCCAAAGGATTTCTGATCCTCATGCCCACTCATGTGCATCTATTGCTGCCAACTAACAACCACTCCAGCATTTGGGGCTATCGATGAGAGATTTTCACTGGAAAATTTTGTTTCTTATATCATCATGAATGTTGGTTGATACCTTCTACACCTATTTTTGAGGAGCCTCTACTTTCCCTAACAATTTAGGCCCCTAATATTCCATGAGATTATCTTCATTGAGGATTTTTGAGTGTTTGGAAGAGAATACCTCTATCATAAGCGACATATGACCTAGGTTGAATAGTATCTCTCCCAAATATTGAAGAACATGCCTATTTCTCTTTATAGTATTTGGGAGAATCTTTAAAGGAATGTGTGTGACCTCTAAGATTCGAGTAATCGAATTCATACCTGATGATTCTCCTAGAAACTAAAGCCTAAATTTGTTTAATGCTTTTCGAAGGATCTACACCTAGTGTTTTGGGATCAATCAGGGGTCCTTTACTTTCCAAGATTCATCCATGCCAAACAAATCGAATGCATCAAGGTCCATGCCCTTAGTTGTTTCTATTTCATGCATGCCCTCTTGTTCCATCATTATTATTTATTGGATAATAGGTTCTTTTAGAGTTTTCTTTATTGTTGGATCTACTTTTGGATTTTAAATGAGCTTTTGGGTTGGATGAGTTTTTTTCATCTTCAAAGGGTGATCTTGATGCTTTGGTGGCGTCAACTATTGTGATTCTTATCCAAGGAGATATTACATGCCTCCTAGAGATTCAAATCTATTACTCATCTAAGGAACTTTGCTTGTTGAAGGAGGGGGTGGGTTCCATGATTGTGCCATCAAGTAGGGGTTTTTCAAAACCATCCAAATCCTTGTTTGACTATGGAATAGTCATGGATAGAGTAGTGATGAGGAGGTTATCTCAATATAGGTGAGCATAGTCATGACATATTCTGCACCTGAAAGGGATATGCTCATAATCCAAGGATTACTTCCATGCCATATCATGATAAGAGATATTGATTAATTCTGGTAGAGGCTCTAAAATACATATATATGCATATCCTAGCATAGGAGATATATATACCCTATTTAGTGGCTTTCCATATTTTCACAAATTCCCCCAAGGTATTTTGGATCCTTTCCAATGTTTACTCCTCCTAGAATTCCCTTGGAAGAGAAAAAATTCTAATCCATACTAAGGCAACCTTGAAGTGTTCCTTTTTTGGGCTAAAATGATCTATCCATAATTGAAGGCATCTGTTTGCCAAGTTAAAGAAGTACGACCCATTTTCAAAAACCCTTGACTTTTCATCCATCTCAGCAAAGATCACCGTAAAGAATCCTTTTGCTCCTAGTTCCAAATTTATTTAACCTTTCAAGTTCGCTTTGTGTTGAATCCACTAGATTAGAGTCCTCTTAGTATGCCATAACCCCATGAATTTCCCTATCAAAGCATTATCCTACATGTATTCAATGTATTCTCCTTTTTTCCCTGAATCCACTTCATATTTTGGAACCATGGCCACCTTTGGTAAGCAACGACTTGGGTTTTTGTAATGTCCCTTTTCAATAACATAAGGAAAACTAATTAATTTAATTATTTAATGTCATCTCTAAAGTGACATTAAGTAATTAAATTACTAAAAGTGACTATTAAGTGACTTAAAATGTAATCAAAGAATAAACCTATAAAAAAAACACATTATTAAAAGAAGGAAAATGGCTCATGGTTTTCAAAAGAACCATGGTATTTTGACAACCATAATAATAAAAGGAAGGCAAAGGGATCATTTGAAGACATGAAGATTTGGTTTATTTTGTGTTGGATTTTGGGGCTCTGGTAGCTTACTATGAAGGGAAAACCCTTCTACAGTTCCCAATTCATTGTTGAGAGACACATTTTAGTTGGTGGCAATAAATTTTGATGGTGAAAGTTTCCACCCTAGCTAGTCAAGAGGAAGAATCACTTCAGGTTTTATAGTGGAGCTTAGCGAGATTTTGGAGTAATTGTCAGAAGACTAAAGCAACGTACATTGCAAATGAGGGAGTTCAGCTAGAGAAGGATTTTGAAGAAGCCCAGGTTTCTCGGCTTATCTATTGCCAGGTTCCTTTCAAGTGAATTTGATGTAATTCCTTCTCAGTAATAATAAATAAATAGATGGGGTTTTTGCAGTAAAATGTGTCTATTGGTTTTAATTCTGCTAAATTCCCTGCAAGAATTTTTATGCACATTTTCTAAAAAAAATTCAAGGAAATTTTTTGAGGAATTAAATAAATTTTAAAATAAGGGTTATTACAGTGGTATCAAAGTTGGTTTTCATGCTAACCCGAGGGATTTAGTGGTGGAAAGATTATCATTTTCTTGGGGAGAGAGAAATTTCCATACAAGATAAAACCTTAGCATGGAAAATGGTTAATTTAAGTGGTTGCATCTTAGGAATGGCTGGGGCTGAAGTAGCATTTTTCTTAACCCAAATTTATTGTTTCTATAGAAGCCAAATCAAGGAGCCAAATTTATTGTTGCGTCTTAGGCATGAGGGGTTGTGTTCATTAACCCATTATTGAAGTTGATTCAACATTCCAAGCAACAAGATGATTGAGGGGAAATAGGGCCGAAGGAAGCCACATTAATCAAGGGATAAGTTCATGTTTGAACTAAGATTATAAAAATACGAAGGTTGAGATCGCTACCTTGTTGAGAGTCAAACTTCATGAGAGGTCGATTTTAAAAATTACGCTCATAATAGAGGCCACAATTATTCTCTATCCACTAGTCGGATTGTTATTTGACAGAGAGCCGCAGTTACCGATTATACAAGGGCCTGAGGCCCATTAGTTCGTATTCCTTACACTCATGGCCAATCTTGGTTTGGTGAAATGGTTGAATCAAAGGAGGAATTCCAAATTGTGAGGGGCCGAATTGAATATTGTAAGAGATTGACTCAGTAGGGCTGCAACATTAAATGTCAGGTGGTTGCAATTTTGTATGAGCTGCTTGTTGCTTGATGAAGGATGAGTTCTTTGATTCCTTAGCTAAAATGTCAACTCCCAAGTGAATCAAACCAGTGGAGTTGAATACCAAAATCAAGTTAAGACAAGTTGCTTGCTATTTTTCTAGGTTCCCATTTGTGCAAACGAAGGAGCCTATCTTGGGCCAAATTGCTTGCTTCGATAAAAGGATTGTATCAACTATCCAAAACTGGACAAGTTGAGAATCAATTTCGGGCAACTTTCTTTGAAGTATTTCCACCAATTTCAAAATCATAAATTTTTGAAAATTCCTCCAAAGATTTCCATTCAATAAATAGTGTTGGACTTGCAACATTTTTTTGGTTTATTTAATGGTTGGTATTTTCCTTCGTCAAATTTGTATGGGTCTATAGAGTTTTGAGATAAAAATTTTGAGGCAAATTTTGGGAATATGGAATTTTTGCAGCATTTTTTTATTGCAAAAGACAAGTTGGGTAAGGGGTCTTTATCAAATGACACCCTCTTTAGCTTATTAGAGGAGGTGGCAGAATGTTTACTGTTGGAAATATTGAGAGGGAGGTGAATCAATATTTCACTTCAATTATTTAATTATTAAACTTTTAGAGCATTAAATGTCATTAGCATCATATCGAACCATAAACCAGCATCCCATTACAAGAACAATATACAAAATTTCTAGGTGGAAACCCTTCCAGGAGAAAAACCTTGAACGCTTTTTTAATATAATTTATGAGTACAATATCTATCAACTTTGTAAACTTCCTAGTACTCTAGAAAGGTATTCAATTTATCAGGAAGCTCCAACTCCTAAAAGGATGTTCCTACACCCTGGTTTTACAAGTTCCAACTGGAAGGACACTCCAATGCCTAAGTTTTATCAGGTCCAATTAAAAGGATACTCCAACGCCTTGTAAGCTTCAACTTTCCATAGCATCATCATACCACCCTAAATATAAAATAGAGAAATAAATTATGGGCCCTCGAACCAGGGATAATGACCCACTTACAAAGATATTCAATAAACCACTTTACTATTGATGTATGCTTCATATGTAAAATGATGACCCAAATTATGTCAACAACCTAACTACAGAACTGCCCCTTTTATACTGATAATTTTCACTTCTTTTATTGCAATACTTGATAATGTCGTCAATCAACTTAATCTGAACAAATAACATAGCATGTTTCATACCTCAAGTATACTGATGTAAAGTGTGCCACTATTGTGCCTAAAGATGCCCTTGAGTGATCTCAAATACGATGACGTTAAGTGTACCACTAACTGCAAAGTGATGTGTCTCAAGATGCCCCAAGTGATCTCAAGTCTGTTGAAGATTGTACAACCCTTTATATACTACTTCCTTACAATGATATTATTACTTTGCCACTAAAACTAGCGAAATGTACTACCCAGAAGATGTCACTAATTTACTTTATATTTTTATCAAGTATATTTCTAAGAGATTTGCTTCAGATAACACTACCAATCAGTTTTTCAAAACAATTCATGATTTTATAGACTTTTGTCAACCCTTGATTTGACATTAATTATGACTTGATGTAATTTATTATTTCCACAAGTTAACGTGATAATTTGGCTTCATTGACCCTTCAAACTTGGCACAAAATATATATCCTTAATCCATTTCAAATATCTTGAAATAGTGTCACAAAATAAGGGCTTAGTCTGCCCTAACTACACTCCATAAATTGAATCATAGGTAGGCTTCAAAGAAACCAAGATTATGGTTATAGAATAGTAAATGGTGATTATGAGATTTTCCCCCAAGAGGTCTTATTCCACACACGTCCCACAAAGAAATAACTCAATGAAACTCTTAGAAACAACCTTAGACTTGATGTGTATATGACTTTTGACTTGATTTTGTCCACACTACAAAGATGTTGAGAAATGGCAACAAGAAATTCTAGTTTAAATTTGTTCTTGAATTTAAATTGTGAATTAAAATTGAATTCTATTCTCATATAAACTTGTAAATAGTTAATTAACTTTAATTAACTTTATTAGCTTAGGAATTTTGAGTTGGAAGTCTTTCTGAAGTCATGTATATGTTCTCCCTAAATTTTAGGGGTCCAAGATGAGTTTAATTGTGAGTTGTAATTAAATCACTCAGTTTACTGAGTTATGTTCAATTAAATTAGTTCAAAATTGTTTGTGGAACTAATAGAGAGTTAACAGTTAGTTGGTGCACTAGTGCATCCACAAGTGTCATTATAGTTAACTAAAGGTTCCCTCATCAAAAACTCATCCATGTTGATTCTGAGAAAGACTTAGTTGAGACTAGAGTGTAGGGACAATGTACTATCAGTTATGTGATTTACTGAGTTGTAAATATCATGCATGCAATCAGAGAAGAACCTATGTTTGGATTGTGCAGTTTTGGAAGCATGAATTCCCTTTAAATACAAGCTATTCATCCTAGGAATTATGCAAGAGATTAGGGACTTGGAGTGATGTTGAATAGGCTAAGGATTTGGCTTGAGCTAGTTTGTGAGCTGAGAGAGTTGAGCAGGATGACAGTGGTTTGCAGGGATGTCAGATTCGATGAGGAGAAGGCCATGCAAGCTTCCCTTGAGAGGGAGCTTGAGCTACATGCGGATGAGGATCTTTTAGCTCCTAATGTTGAGGAGCCTCAGATTGATGTGGAGTAGCCACATGCAGAGGATCCAGGAGTGGAGACATCCACTCAGGCAGAGTCTTCCAAGAGGGGAGAAAGTGTACCAGAGAGGTTGAAAGATTGTTGGATGATGCACATGAGAATGTGGGAGCACCCACTTCTCAGCGTAGGGAGAGGAGGTCACCTGAGAGGTAAACTGGATGCATGGCTCTTATGGGCGAATGTGTTGTGACAGAGCCATCTTCCTTTAAGGAAGCAGTGTAGCAGTCGGTTTGGGTTGATGCCATGGTGGAGGAGTATGACTCCATAATTCGTAATAGTGTTTGGGATGTGGTCCCAAGACCAGAGGACAAGTCAGTGGTGAGATCTCGTTGGCTTTACAAGGTAAAGCAACCTGCAAATGGAAGTGTGGAGAAGCATAAGGCTAGATTTGTGGCCCGTGGATTTTCATAGGTAGAAGGGATTGACTATGATGAGACCTTTTCTCATGTTGCAAGGTACTCATCGATCAGATCTATATTGACACTATCAGCATAGATGGGTTGGAAGATACATCAGATGGACATGAAGCCAACCTTCCTTAATGGCATGATTGAGGAAGAGGTGTACATAGAGCGGCTTGAAGCTTTTGAAATATTTGACCATGATTTTCACGTGTGTCGACTCAAGAGAGCATTGTATCGGCTAAAGAAAGCACCATGTGCTTGGTACACCAGGTAGATAGCTACTTCATTGGGTTTGGCTTCATGAAGAGTGAAGCGAATGCGAACCTGTACCACATAGTGGTGGAAGGTAAATTGTTGATCATTGTACTTTATGTTGATGATCTCATACTGACAGGTGATGATCTACTGATCAAATCTTGCAAGAGAGTTTCAAATGAAGGACATGGGGCTCATGTATTAATTTATTGGCATTGAGGTATGGCAAGGAGATGGGGTGTTGTTTGTGTCTCAGGGAAAGTATGACAATGAGATACTTAGGATATTCTACATGGAGAGCATCAAACCCATGGATAGAATATAACTGGAGGAAGGAGGATGCTACCTCAGGGGAAGTAGTGGAAGCTATTGTTTACAGAGAACTTGTGGGTTCACTCATGTACTTGGTGAATACACGACCGAATATGTGCTATGCAATTAACCAGCTTAGTCAAGCGATGGTAAGGCCTACCAAGTTGTATTGGAAGACAGAAAAGCATGTGTTGAGATAACTCAGGGGTACTTCTCAGTATGTATTATGGTATAGATGGAAAAAGGAAGTGAAGATTCAAGGCTTCACCGATGCAGATTGGGCAGGGAGTCCATCCGACTGGAAGAGCACATCAGGAGGGATCTTTAGTATTGGGTCAACGAAAGTTTCTTGGTACAGCAAGAAATAGAGATCAGTTACACTCAGTTCGGCAGAGGCAGAGTACATGGTTGCAAGTCAGGCAGAATGTGAGACCATCTAGATGAGGAAGATCCTGGTTGGTTTGTTTGGTCAGTAGATGGATCCAACCGTGATTTACTGTGATAATCATAGTTGCATCAAACTCTCTAAAAATCCATTTTTTCATGATCGGTCCAAGCATATTGATATTTAATATCATCATCTCAAAGATTGTGTATTGAGGTGGATTATGTTGTTAGAGTACATTCCCATGGAGGATCAAGATGCCGACATTTTGACAAAGGCATTGTCAAGATGTAAATTTGAGTTTCACAGAGATAGAATCGGGTAGTTGATAATCCCTTTCTTGTTGAGAGGGAGTGCTGAGAAATGGAAACAAGAAATTCCAGTTTAAATTTGTCCTTAAATTTAAACTATGAAATAAAATCAAATTATATTCTTATAGCAACTTGTAAATAGTTAATTAAGTTTAATTAACTTAATTATCTTAGGAATTTCGAGTTGGACATCTTTCTGAAGTCATGTATATGTTCTCCCTAAGTTTTAGGGGTCCAAGATGAGTTTAATTGTGAGTTGTAATTGGATCACTCATTTTACTGAGTTATGTTCAGTTAAATTAGTTCCAAATTGTGTATGGAACCAATAGAGAGTTAACAATCAGTTGGTGCACTAGTGCATCCACAAGTTTCACTCTAGTAACTGAATATTCCCTCATCAGAAACCCATGCATGTCAATTATGAGAAAGACCCAGTTGATACTAGAGTGCAAGGACAGTGTACTATTAATTGTGTGATTTATTGAGTTGTAAATATTAAGCATGCAATCAGAGAAGAACATATGCTTGGATTGCGCAGTTTTGGAAGCATGAATTCCATTTAAATATGAGTTATTCATCCTAGGAATTACCAAAGAGATTAGGGGCTTGGAGAGGAATTAACATGCAACCTAGATCTGATTCTTCAACTTGTCTTGATGATGAACCACATTGGTTGGTTCGAAACGCATCGACAAATGAAATATCATGTGATTTATGACGAAAAATCTTTCATAGGCTTGGGGAGCTACTGAATAAGCTAAGGATTTGGCTTGAGATAGCTTATGAGCTGGAGAGTTGAGAATACTTGTGTGGAATTGTTCTAGTGAGAACAAGCTTTGTATATTCACTCATATTTCTGATATATGAAATATGGATAGCAGGGTTTTGAGCAGTGTCTTTCCCCATATACATCTTGTTTTATGTGCCATTGAATTATCTTCTTCTTGTTCATATTGTTTTCATCGATCTATTGGCTTTCGCTGTTTGAAAGTAGAAGTAGATTCTTGTCATGTGCTTTAGTACATTGCATGAGCTTGTGAATCTACAGGAAATTATACAAAATATCAACCTTAAATGCTTTGGATTGTAATATAGGCTAAGGAAATATGCAAAGAGTCCTTATAATCTATTACTGACATTTCATAGAGATGCGAATGAGAAACCTTAGAAAGATATGAAAATTACCTCAAGGCCAAGCCTCAAATGGTGGCCTCACACTGGTAGAAATAGGTCATATATATTCAATAGAAAAGCATGGAAATCAAGCTCGATATTTTGATTAATGGTGCCAAAGAATGCCCTTAAAATGAGTTGAATGAAGCCTTAGAAACTGTGCATAGAGGGGCCCAAATTACCTTCAGGAAAACAGGTCTTTGAACAGACCTCAGAGGTGATGACAATAAATCTTGGAACAATTTATCATGAGCCCTAAAGTCTGTAAGACAAATCTCAACTAAATACACATAATTGCCTCTGAAATTTCCCACAAAATCATAAGTTAAGGCTCATATTTTCCTACCACAGATGGCCAAAAAACTCCAGACATATACCTCAAGTCAACGAAAATTATACTCTTATCCTAGGGTCGAAAATATGCTATAGGAACTACACCTCTCATAAGCATGGCCTCAAAGATGGTCAAAATAGGCACAAAAAATCTTCTCAAATTATTCTATAGACTGAGTAAGAACCAATCAACTAAAGGATACAAAATTAAATTTGAACCCTCTCCAAACTTGTCCTTCTCCTTCAACTAGACATGACTACACAAGGTGCATGAACAACAAATAATATTTGCAAAATATGTGCATTGAAAATGTGTCTTTGAAGGGTAGATAAGTCATGAATTTTATACTCGCGAAGAGGCTTCTAGAGTGGGGGGGGGGGGGGGGGGGGGAGGGGGGTGGGGTTGGGGGCGGGGCAACCTAATCAAAAGGAGGGAGGCGACCTCAACAAAAAATTGAATTTTGAATTTTCAAAATAAATATTATGGAGGCAAAATTATTTTTCCTTGGAGGTCGACTTGAATTGGATTTTCTTGCTTGAAGGAGGATCGATTTGGGCATCTCAAGGCCCAAAACAATTATATGTGTGTGCGTGTGTAAAATTAATGTCATCTTTAATTCTAAAACTGACCAATCATCAACATGCCATTAGTATTTCAAGTTGGGGCTTCTTGAGCACAAAATGGGGCTCCAAATTTGATGAGGAAAATCTCCTCAATCATGAGGAATTATGGGGATTTTCGCCTACAGTTAGAATCGAAATGATGAGGATAATCAAATGAAGATGGTCTTGAGCCCAAACATACTAATCTTCCTGATCAATTTCCTCATCAAAAGAGGGCTTCTTCTAGTTGTTGCTTGGGTTGACATCAATGACAACCAAATTCCAACACTTACAAAAGGTAAATCAGGAACCTTCACAATTAATGCAAGTAGTTATGGGTCCAACAGTAACTTGGATGAACATAGGTTTTTGAAACGTGAATATAAGGAGGTAAGACTTGTTGTTGCACATTGTTTAAGTGATCTTCTAAGGGTGACAACACCAAAAATCTCCATATGGGGATGATAAATGTGAGAGCTCTTGCATATAATCGTTCAAACTTTTTGTGGGCTCCGTTACATGTTGAGGCCTCAGATTTCTGCTGCTCCAACATGGGGGATAACCACCCAGTCCGGACCTTAAAGACAGATCCTTTTCTGTTTAAAGTGGTGGCTCCAACTAGGGATAATGGGACCAGTTTCCCATTGTGGGTTTCAAAATGAGAGTGGGTGGTTTTCAAGCGATTGCAGTAAGGATAGTGATAACTAAATGTCTTATTCTATCATGAAAATCTCTAGCTAACTTAATCTAATATAAATTCTGGTATTATATGTGATATGCGATCTAAAAATATTTATGTTTGACATGTGATAATGAAGATCAATCACGCATTAAACAGAGGTGATAACGTATAAAGATAATTTATTTGACTAAATAGTTAGTTAAAGAAATGTATATACTTTTTTTTTTTTGTAAGTTGAGTAGGTCCTTTTCTATTAACATAAAACAGTATTTACAAAAATCATGGTGGTCTCACCCCGCCCCGTAGGGAAACCGGGTATTTTGACCACTCAAATTTTTCCCAACAACACAAAAGTTAAAGTATCCATCTGGTCAAAACCATACTTCATGTCCAGAAACTATTTCGATATCCATACTACTACCTATATCCTTTGTTCTATAGATAAAACAGCTACATAATTCGTGCCTACAGTGAAACAGAAAAAAAAACGAGACAGATCACAAGATAATAGTAGGAGCTTTGGATCACTACTTATCAGGCTCTGTTTGTTGGACTCTTTCCTTCTTCTCCAGCACTCCGCTTGCCACGAGATGATGCTGCAGATCCTCCAGTCTTTTTTCTTGCAGAAGCATGGTTATGACTATGTCCTTCAATTCCTTTTTCACATTAGGAAGACTCTGAACCATCTCTGCCATCTCTTTAGCTACCTGTTCTAAGGCTTTTGCCATAAGCCTTTTCATGACCCAATACAAGTGAAGAGATTGCTTGTAGAGGGTCATTCTCCCTCTAGTACGGCCAGGGTCAGGCATAATGGCAGTCCAATCTTCCATCTCTTCTTCAGATTGGGCTTGGATGGCTTCTTCCTCCCAGTGCTCCATGATTCTTTTGATCTTGGGGTTAGAATTCTCCCCGTATTCCTGCTCTGCAATTCTGATTCTATCTGCAATTGTTTGTCTTGTCCTCCAATCACCGTTACCCGCATCCGGCTCAGATTCCACCTCTGGGGTTGGGCTACATTGCCGCCCCCTCCTTCCTCTTCTCGCCGCCGGGTCCTTGATTCAGCGTCCACCACGGCCTCTTCGGCCTCTGCCTCCTCTGCCTCTGCCGCTCGGGCCACCCCTGCCTCTGCCTGTGGAGCGACCTGCGCCTTCCTCTACATTCTCGCTATCCTCCTCTGGCAGCCTTTTCCAACGCATTTTCCATGCCTCCTCGTCTTGAATTCCTTGTTGCTCTTCGCTCTCCTCCTCAGATATCTCCAGAACCTGTATACTCGGGTTTCCTGCATCCTCCACTTTTTGTTTGCCCTTCCTGTCAGCAGCGGGATTGCGCTGGACGTCAGGCCCCCCCCTGCGCGTCCATCGTCTCATGCTCCCACTTCCTTCTGTTTCCATTTGCCTCCGTCCTCTGTAAACTACACCACCCTCTTTCCTTACGGTATCCTCCAGACTGCACCAGCTCTCAGGGTATCAGCCAGCAGATGTCTTACATTCCTCATAACAAAAAACCCGTCGCCTTCCTTCACTCTTAAAATGTGTTTGAGCTTTGGTATCATTACCGGAGTTGTGGTTGCAGACCGTCTCAAGACCCTCATCATGATGGAACCTCCACCTCGCCGCCCTTCCGTCCTGTCCATTTACCAGACCACCTGCTCGACTGATCCAAGGATCTGCACCCTTCCTCTGCCGGCCGCTCCACTTACCTATTGCATTCATACCTTGATCGACTTCGACAGTGACCGTCTTCGTGCGCCGCCGAAACATCACCGTCCTCTTTGCCAGCTCATCCAGCCCGATCGGGCGAAAGAAATGTATATACTATATCACATATATCTGATGATTATATATGAAAATAAACAATTTCAGCTAGGCAACATGTACTAGTGAAATTAACGCTTAACAAAAATAACATATCTCATATACAATTCATGAAAATGAAGTGTTATTACTAATTAAACTGAAACAGAACTAATCATACAAGATATAAGTACCATATGTGTGAAGTTTTGCTCATTTGACTAATGACATAGATAAGCTCCTTTCTTCATATCAAATTATCTTCCAATTATTCAATAGTGCATCAACAAAGGAAAGTAGTTTGATGTTTAAAAGAAATGACCATGTTCCATAATTTCATCAAGGCATTCACAAACTTACAGAAGTGCATTCTTTGCAAATGTTTTTGATAAAATTCTGGACCCTTCTCTAAATGAATGAGAAGGGTATAAATATTATTCTAACCAATGTTCAAAAATAGATTATACAAAAATTTGAGGAGGTTTCAAACAACCTTCCTCCTAACTAGTTAACTAACTCTAAAAATAAAAGTGACTTGATAAATAGAGGTTATAATGATGACTTGTTGTCTACCAGCTTCTCTTTTAAATCACATATATCGGCCATCGGTTTGACTTGAGGAGGTGCCCCAAACTGTGTTCTGGCATGTCCTACGCAAATAACATTTGTGAGAGGTGGCATCATATGCTGAGTTCAATGGAGTGAGCAGTTGAGGGTCATGATTTGGCTGTGTGGCTTGACAAGGTATTGCCAATATGCTTCCCAGTCAGTCTTTGCTAACTTTGCAATCGCTCCCTTTGGATTTCCACTCTTTCCTTCCAGCTTTTATGCAAGTCATTTAAATCGGGCAGTATTTTTGGGTTGCCTTCTTTCACTAGGTTGGTGGCATGCAAAGTGTGGTTTACCACTTTTACTATGTTCTTTGACACCCCTACTACTCTTGCCACTACTAATTTAGCTTGCTTGATCCACACATCCCAATCCGTGAATAGAATGTCCTTATGTGTCTCCTCAATCTCGAGCAGATTAGCTCTCCTTCCCTCTTCTGGTTCTTGCCATTCAATGAATTTTGAGATCCTTGTGTTTAGATCAGTAAATTCAGTTCTTTGGTCAATCGCCTTATCCATTAGCTAGTCACTGGTGATCAGATAAGGAGTGATATGTGACATATTTTGGCAAAATTGTTCTTGTTGTTTTAATAGGAGGGAATTTAGCTCTAGTGTCTCTTTGATGAATTCCTCGAAAGTAGGGACATCTTCATATTTTGCCATGGCCTCTTGCAATTCTTGAACTTGCACGTTCTTCACAAAAATGTCTACTTCATGGCTTATCTTTAACACTTCCATATTCTGCTGCAATTGAATGATTTGTTCAGCAGCTTGTTGGTTCACATTTGTTTTTTCAGCTACAGTTGTTTCTCGAGCTGCGTTATCTTCTCGTCCTTTTTCCTTAACAAAATAGATATCTCGGTAGATTTATCCATGGTGGAAGTTTCATATGCCCCTGTAAACTACGACAGTCTGGTCAAATTTTCAGCTGGGTTGGAAGGGATATCCTTCCAAACTATGTCCATTGGCTCATTCCCAGGTGGGATCTTGGGTGTCTCTACCCTCCTTCTTTTCCTTTGTCTCCTTACTACAGCCTTGTGCAGTGGGTTGTACAACACATCTAAAGGAGGAATTTCAGTCACCTTTAGGACAATTTCTGATGTGGCCAAAGTAGGAATGATTTCTGTCTACTGCGAACTTGTCCCTTGCTCATCCATTGACTCAGACTCTATAATTTTCTGGGTATGTAGAGGAGTGTGATATTCTGTGTTTTCCTGAGAATCTATTTTCTTAGGAGTGTCTTGTAGTTTTTTTATTGAATTGGTCCCACTCCTGCTCCAAACTGTTGCTTTTGATCTCAAAACTGGTATCTTTAGTCGGGTCACTCATATCCTTCTTTTCGGCTGACCTCCTACTAAATTCCATTGTATTCTCAGGTCTTGGACTTTCCCTGTATCCACTTGAGACTATATGCGAGAATTTGGTCCCTCGTTGTTGACGGTCACACTTGGTGTAAGTTTTTCCTTGATTTTTAACAAATGCAATGGAATTATTTCGAGCCTTTTGTTTCTAAATTCCTGTAAGCTTTCAAAATCTTCAAGACTCAAATTTTCCCTTGCTCACTCGAATGCTTGTTTTGAATGATTTAGCTAACCATTTTATCAAATTTGAACTTGTTCTCCAATACCCTCCAGCCTTGGATCATCTTGAAAGGTTCTTCATTTTTCTTTGCAATGTTGGCCAGGTATGACTTGTCATATATGTTCTGAGGGTCAGGTATATGGTACATTTGCTTCAGGTCTTCAGCTTTGAATGACCTCGTGAACTCCATCCTCAAGTTCTTGAATTACCTATCTTCAATGCTGAGAGTTTCCACCACCCACCTAATCATATCAGTATATGGGAGTATTTTCACTCTCGCTCCTATTATGTGAAGGAAATAACAGGTGGCATCTTTGAATTGGAATCCCGAAGGTTTTCTTGAATCAGTGGTTGCCTTTATGAAAGTAATTTTGGGACACTCATTCTCAATCCTATTGTATATGACTTCCCATGTTGTTGCTCTCCCATCGGCGCTGCAAACTATATCAAAGAATATAGAAGACATTTTTTATAGTTCAGACTCTGTAATGCTCTGTTTTTTTTGCTTTTGCATCACCTTTCACAATGACATGTCTTTTGAAGCTTGCCTAAAATGGAAGAGATATATCAGCGCAGACAATATAGGGAAATTAATGCTAAAATCTCTCTGAAATGACTTTGAATCGTGGGAGGATTTCGAATGAGATATTCAATGTTAACTAGCCATAACTTGAAACATCATTACCTCTCCTTGGGCTACTAAACATTAATTACCCTGTCAAACCATTCATTATTATATTAAAACACAGGAGCTTCTCACGCTTTGTGCTTTATTCGTGCATCCCAACTTTTAAATGTTGTAATATAGAGCGACCCGAAGATAATGGGAAATGTGGTTGCGTAAATCGCAATACCAAATTTTGCAAATCTCTAAAGGATGACATAATAGCATGCATTGTGTATTTTCAACTCTGCGAAGTGCAATCGCATGTTCTCAAGGTGTTCTGGTCGGAATATCGCAGCAAGGGGTCTCATTGCATATCGCAATTTGAGATTTACTTAAAGATGTTTCTAATTATCACATGGGAAAAATGTGAAATTCTATTTGGGATAAAGATCCTAAACTTGGGTTGTTTTCTAAGAGTTTTCAAGGCAATTTCTTAGAGTTAGGATGTACTTTTCAAAGTCTAAAAATTTTAAAAACGGTCCCCATTTATATGTGAAATATCGACAATTATTCGTATAAATGGGGGGGTTGTTACATAGTACAACAATTGGTGACTCACTTGGGAGAACCAGCTATCTCCGATTGATCTTTTGAAATTTCTAAAAACTTTCAAAATAAGAAAAGTTATAGGGATAATAATTACATGAGTTATAATGCAAACGATATTCCTTTGAAATCATAATTACTCACTCAATCTATCTACTCAATTACTTTACTCTTGTATTGATAAAAATACAAATGTTTGCATCAATCAATTCTAAGATTTTAAAGAGATATAGTAGGTGCCTTCTACAGATTAGTTTTTTGGTTTTCTCATTTATCACAAATAGAGCCTCTACTGCCAGTAGGCATTCATAACCTCGACAGGGTTACCTTTTAACCAAAAATGATTCATTGTCCCATCCGAAGAAATTTTCAAAATTCAAAATGATATTCATTTGCTTTTTCTTGTTCCTTTGGACCTTGCTTTTCTTTTCTATGTAATTTTCTTTTGAACTTTAAAAGACATTGTTTAGGCTTGGTAACCCAATAATGACAATGTCATTCACCAGTTGTAACTAAACTAAACAAGATGGCTCTTGATGAGACCCCTTGTCCTTTGATTGATTAGATCATTGGCTATTACCCTATTTTGATATGCAGTTCTGGTAATATCAATTTAATTATTCCCTTATGATCATGGTAAACAAGCTTATGATGAGACTTATTATCTTTTAAGTTCTGTATATTTTAGAATTACACTGTGAAAAAAAAAAAGAAAAAATTATCTGATCGGGTGAATCACTGGCCATTTTAAAGAGTTTTGTATGATAATGATAAAGTTTTGAGATACTCATCTAGAGAAGGTCCTTACTAGGTTAAAGATTCTTTTTTTTTACTGATAACAAGACATCTATACTTTATAAAGATAAGATCTTTGTTCATTGAACAAATGTTTTAGCAAGGTCAAGTTTTTTCAAAGAAATAAGGTTCATTTTGATACTCAAATGCTCTAATTATTTCTTTAACTTTTCCTATTTATAGAAGCGAAAAATCAAAATATTATCAGATATTTTATTTTGAGAAGCCAAAAGTAAATACTACATTAACGTTTATTTTCCTAAGAATGCTAAAGACAATATGATACAAAAATAGAAGAGGTTGTCTTCTAGGAAAAGTATTTTTTCAAAATTTGCCCATTAACGGGCAAGGAATCCACTTTACCTGACAAGTCTTGTAAAAGAAATGTTGATTGACCAATTTTCTCAATGATTTGGAATGGTCCAAGCCACAGCCTTTGGAACTTGGTATGCTTACCTTTTTCCTCATGTGCTTTGGCCCATTTCAAAACCAGGTCACCTACTTCAAAAGTTTTATGATTGGCATAGGTTGTATTAAAAGAGGCTTTGACTAATTGTTGATGATGGGAATGGGTATCTTAAGCCTTTTCTATTTCTTCTTCGAGTTTAAGGATCTGAAATTGTCTTGCTTGAAGAGAAGAGGAAGGATTTTCATTGATAAACTGCAATAGGGCGAGAGATGGGATTGCTATGTTTGTGGGGAGAACTACTTATTTTCCATAAAGTAAAGCAAAAGGAGAAGAACTGATTGAGGCCTTCTATGTTATTCTATCTACCCAAAGAGAAAATGTCAATGCTTTGTGCCAATTCCTATGATTTTGGTCTATAGTCCTCTTGATGGTTCTTATAAGTTTTTTGTTTGTTGATTTGGTTAATCCATTACCTTGTGGATAGTAGTTGGTTGAATACTTCAATTTGAAACCTCTTTTCAAAGCAAATTCTACCATAGTATTTCCAGAAAAATAAGATGCATTATCAAACATTAAAGATGTGGGTAGGCCAAACCTGGTGATTATGTACTGATCAATAAAATTTGTAATACTTTCTGTATTAGCTACCTTTAGTGGGATAGCCTCTACCCATTTCGTGAAATATTCAGTAGTTGTAAGGATGCACTTTTGCTGCTTGGAAGAGTTAGGAACAATCTCACCAATTATATCTAACCCCCATTGTTCAAATGGTTGTTGGATATTGATTGGATGCAAAGGAAATGCTGATTTATTTTCTCTTCTAGCTGCAGTTTGGCAAGTTTTTCATTTTCTTGCATAGTTATGTGCACCCTTGAACAATGTTGGCCAATAATAACCTGCATGTAGGATTTTATGAGCTGTTCTATTTCCTCCGAAATGACCTCCAGCTAGTCCATCATGTAACTCCTACATAACCTTTTCAGCTTCAGGTTTCTCAAGGCATCTTAATAACACTTAATCATATTTTTTTTCTAAATAATACAACATCAACCAACCGATACTGATTTGATTTCAACCTTAAAGCATGTTTTGTTTTGTAATTGAGATTCATAGGAGCGTATCCATTCTTCAAATAGAACTTCAAATCAGAATATTGTGATTGTGCATCACTAAGGCTTACCTCTAATATTTTCACTTCATTACCTTGGTCTTCTTTTGTTGATAAGTGGGAATCTCCAGTTAGCATCTTGCAAAAACCTTGGCCCCTAGCAATTTTAGCTGGTCGGATTTCTACATCGTACTCTTGAAGTGCAGTGACCCAATTGGCTCTTTTCTCCCCCACTTCTCTTTGAATCAATAATTTCCTTACTGCAAGGTAAGGTACTATTATTTTTGTATGAGTTTTGAGGAGAAAAGGTATGAAATGTTTCAAGGTTTTAAATACAGCAAAAGCTTGTTTCTCAACAGTTGAGTAGCTTAACTTGGTACCTTGTAAATTTGAACTAAAAAAAGAGATAGGTGCTTTTATGTTTTGATCATTTAGTTGTATTAAAAATGCCGCATATGATGTTTCAGATGAAAAAGTGTACAACACAAAGGGTTTGAGAAAGTCTGGAGTGGTTAAAGAAGGAGCATTGATGATGGCCTTTTTTATTAACTCAAATGACTCCCTTTCATTTTTACCCCATTTGAAGACTGCATTTTTTCTTATCATTGATTGAAGGGGTAAAACAATCTGTGAGAAATCTCGAACAAATCTTTTTACAAAATTGATCTGGCCTAGGAATGATTGCATGGTATTTTTGTTATGTGGGAGAGGAATCTTTTCAATTTCTTGGGTTCTATCAGGATCAATATTAATTCCATTCTTGGACACTATGAACCCAAGAAGCTCGCCTTCTTCTAAAGCAAAGTATGACCTTTTGGGAATCAAAGAAATGCCATATTTCTTGCATCTTTCAAAAATATGCTTTAGTTCATTCAAATGATTGTTTCTATTCCTAGAGTAGACTGTGATGTCATCTAGGTAAATAACAACTGATTTATTAATTAGACCTTTAAAAGCAATATCCATGGCGCGTTGGAATGTAGCACTTATATTGATAAGTCCAAAAGGCATCTTTTGATAAGCATATGTTCCCCACTTGGTCCTGAATGTCGTCTTTAACCTATCATTTGGATGTACAAGGATCTGATTGTATCCTGAAAATCCATCTAGAAAAGACACTAACTCAAAACCTGCAACCGATTGCAATATTTGTTCTATGGTAGGCAAAGGAAAGTTATCCTTTTGACAAGCTCTATTCATGTTTCTAAATTCAATACAAATCCTAATATCACCATTCTTTTTCCTTACAGGGACCATATTTGATACCCATTTTGAGTGTCTAACAAGAAAGATTATATTTTCTTTTAGAAGTTTGTTCAACTTAGATTTGATTTGACTTTCAAGGTTTGGATGAATCTTTCTCAGCTTTTGTTGAACTGGTTTCTCATTAGAAGTCATTGGTATAGTATGCTGAATTATAGAGGAATCATAGGTCTTGAGATATGAATAATCTCAGGCAAAGACACTCTTATATGTTTTCAACAACTTGATGAATGATATCCTTTATTCGGGTGATAAACAAAGACCTAAGTTGACATTTTGAGGTTTTTCAGTTGTAACTAGGTTTACCACTTCAAATATCAGAGTAGAACTCTGAGTCTTGGAGTTGGTAATCTTCTAAAATATGTCTTTCAAATCATAGAGATCTGCCATTTTGACAACAGATTTTGGAGTTGGGTTTTGATATTGCTTATGGTTGATTTGAAAGTCATGCTCATGTTCATCTATGATTTGTTCCTCATAAGATCCTTCTGACGTAAGGAAATCAATTATATCAGCATCATTATTAAACACTCTCCAATTTGTTACATTATCAGGAATGGATGGTCTAAAAACTAACTCTATGGAAAATCTATCTGGATTAAATTCTTCTGAAGGTATAAGTCTGCATGCTACATTGGCAAGTAAATCAGCACTTGCATTTTGTAATATGGGGACTGAAGAAATGTTAAAAGCAGTGAAATAAGAAGTAATATTCTGGGTTAAAGATTGATAATGTTTGAGATGCCCTGACACGCAATGGATTGTGTTTCTTACCTATTTAATAATTGTTTCTGCGTCTCCATATACTTGCAAATACTTGACATTAAGGCCAATGGCTTTGTACAGCCCTTGAATCAAAGCTTCATATTATGCGGTATTGTTAGTGCATTGATTCTAGCCTGCAGGCTAACATGTTTTTCTCTCCTTGCGGGCTGATTAAGATGCATCCTACACCTGCACCATCTTCAGACTTGGAACCATCAAAATAAAGAGTCCAGAATAGTGAATTATTTACAACTTTATCAACTACATCTACACACTTGGAAGCATCTTTTTGTGAAAAAATTTCTATCTGAGATGTTACAGCATTATCTGGAAAGGGATATTTTTTAGCGTTAAAGGATCCCAAGAATGACTCAGTCGAGTAGTTTCCGATAATATTGTTGGTGAAAGCTACAGGTTCATTACTTCCCTCGAGATCAATGGTTGTGTACTTCATGAATTTTTCACGGTCTACTCTGATTTGGTTAGCTTTACCATTGTGTCGCAACCACATGTAAGACCAATCAGTTGCAAAGTATCCATGCACTTTTCAGACCAATCCCTACTTAGAATTAAACCATAAAATTTAGGGATATCAGCCACTAGAATATTAATTATCTGTGAAACTTTTGGATTAGAGGAAAGCCTAATTGAAACTGATGCTACCTCTCCAATTACCTCTACTTTAGTTTCGTCCAGTTGAACTATGTGTACATCGTATTTTTGAGGTGTAATATTCAATTTGGTGCACACAGTTCTTGGCATAATATTTGAAGAGGCTCCTGAATCAACAAGGCAATTATGGACATTTTTGTTGAAAATCTCATAAGTAAGAAGAAACGGAGGTGTATGAGAGATAGACCTCTAACCTATCAAAACTAAGTCTCAAGGATTTACTTTGTTTGAAGACGAAGGAGGTTTTCCCATATCATAAGCAACTTGAGTGACCATGGTGGATGGCACAGGGGCTGCAAAAACTGCTTTCAACTCTCTGAGTAGAATTCTTTGTTGTTGTTTGAGTTTAGTAAGCTCATGTAATGAAATATTTTCTCTTGTCTTTTTCATATCTTCAACTATGTTATATTATACTATATCGAAGATCATTAACGTTTTGGAAGCAGTTGGAGGATCTAGTGATATAGAATTAGTTTGAGTAGTCTTATATTTCTTACTTATTGTCTTCTCCTTTACAGGAGTAGTAATTTTTTGTTTTTGAATTTTTGTAGACATATCAAGAGATTTTTTACTTCTTGTAGTTACTAGAATATCTTGTGCTTCCTCTTCAGTTGAAAGAATGAAGTCCCACATTCTGTTTAACTCGACTTCTTCTTCAGTTTCAGCTTCCTCTTCGGTTGGCGAGTCTTCTTATATTTCTGGATCAGACTCAGCATTGGAAATAGTATTTGGTGGCTGAGATGTAGAAGAAGGATTTATTTTAAATGAGAAAAATGATTTCTTGGGAGCAGATGATTCTGAAACCTGTTTCTTGATTTCTAGCATTTCATTAGACATGGTCTTTAACACTTTTTATAGGCCTTCAAGGTCAAAAGGGTCCTTTGAAGTTTTCTTTTTTGAATCATCCTTCAATTTTACTTTCTTTGATTTCCTTTCATCTATTTGTGACCTCTTTCCTAAAGCAATAATTCTTCTTTCTATAGACAGAGCTTCCTTCATGTTTTCTACCAGGGTACCCTTATTGGCTCTATCTACAAAAATTGCTATATTAGAAGGGAGGGAGGATATGTACCATTCTAATTGTACATCCACGACAAGTTTTCAGGCGGTTGGGATCTTGTTTAGTAACTTGTTAAATCTGCATTTGAAGTCTTTGATCCTTTCATCTGAATTTTCTTTTATGTTGGAAAGATCATTGATTAAGGATGTTATAGTCCTGTCATCACCAAATTTTGCAAGAAATACTTCTTGAAAAGTACCTTAGTCTCTTATTGAGCCTGCTGGAAGGGGAAAATACCAAGATCCAGCAAATCCTTGGAAAGTATAAGGAAACAGTCTGATTACAACATCTTCATGTGCAACTCCATTAAGATTCATGGCTAGAATAAAGTTATTTAGATGTTCTTCAGTAGGAAGACCATCATCAGGATTGTACTTAGGTAACCATTTTTCTGGGTTTGCTGGGAGAGCATTTGGATAAGCAACCAAAACAACACTAGGATTTTTACAAGGTTGAGCGAGTTGATTGGCCATAACTTGAGTTGAAGACTAAGAAGATGGGAAGGTCAGCCCAGAAGTAGGTATATATGGTGAAGAAATTACTACTGGGTTAGTACTACTAGTAGCAGTACTAGTTGGAGAAGTGGATTGTTGAGAAGAGGTGGATTGAGTAGAAGTGAATGGATGGAAAGGTAATGTGATCTCACTGGTATCTGATTTAGATATTGATATGATAACTTTCTTACGTCATGGAGGGATGGGAAACTCAAAAGGAGTTACTCCAAGCCTTTCACTTTGTAATCTAGTTAATACACCAGTTTCTCATAATAAGGAAGTGACACTTTCTTCAGAAGCTTCGAGCCTCTCTAGTTTCCCAGCAGAAATGGATATTTGTTCTAATTTTTGTATCAAAGAGTGAACTTTGGGAGACTCGGGAGTGTAATATGAAGGAGGTGGTTGCCTTACTACTTCAGGAGATGAGGGAGATGTTTCTACGACTTCAGATTTCTGAGCTAGAGATTTTGAACGAGATCTAGAAGGTGTAGAAGTTGTGGAGGGGTTTTGACTCTTATTAATGTTTTTCGATTTATATTTAGGTTTATATGCCATTCGTAGTCGGATGGCCCTCCTAGAGCCAAAATTTTGAGGCCTCAGATTTCTACTGCTCCAACATGGGGGATAACCACCTGGTCCGGACCTTAAAGACAACTCCTTTTCCGTTTAAAGTGGTGGTTCCGATTGGGGATAATGGGACCAGTTTCCCAATGTGGGTTTCAAAATGAGAGTGGGTGGTTTTCAAGAAATTGCAGTAAGGATAGTGATAACTAAATGGCCTATTCTATCATACAAATATCTAGCTAACTTAATCTAATATAAGCTCGAGTATTCTATGTGATATGCGATAATAAAGATCAATCACGCATTAAATAGAGGTGATAGCGTATAAAGATAATTTCTTTGACTGAATAGTTAGTCAAAGAAATGTATATACTATATCACATATATCTAATGATTATATATGAAAATAAACAATTTCAGCGAGGCATCATATAGTAGTGAAATTAATGCTCAACAGAAAGAACATATCTCATATACAATTCATGAAAATGAAGTGTTATCACTAATTAAACTGAAACAGAACTAATCATACATGATATAAGTACCATATGTGTGAAGTTTTGCTCATTTGACTAATGACATAGATCAACTCCTTTCTTCATATCAAATTATCTTCCAAGTATACAATAGTGCATCAACAAAGGAAAGTAGTCTAATGTTTAAAAGAAATGACCATGTTTCATAATTTCATCAAGGCATTCACAAACTTACAGAAGTTCATTCTTTGCAAATGTTTTTGATACAATTCTGGACCCTTCTCTAAATGCATGAGAAGGGCATAAATACTATTCTAACTAATGTTCAAAAATAGATTATACAAAAATTTGAGGAGGTTTCAAACAACCTTCCTCCTAACTACTTAACTAACTCTAAAAATAAAAGTGACTTGATGAGCAGGGGTTATAATGATGACTTGTTGTCTACCAGCTTCTCTTTTAAATCACATATATTGGCCATCGGTTTAACTTGAGGAGGCGCCCCAAACTATGTCCTGACTTGTCCTATGAAAATAGCATCTGTGAGAGGTGGCATCATTCGTTGAGTTGAATGGAGTGAGCAGTTGAGGGTCATGATTTGGTTGTGTGGCTTGACAAGGTATTGCCAATATGCCTCCCAATTAGTCTTTGCTAACTTTGCGATCAGTTCCCTTTGGATTTCTGCTCTTTCCTTCCAACTTTTATTCAAGTCATTTTAAATCGGGAAGTATTTTCAAGTTGCCTTCTTTCACCATGTTGGTGGCATGAAAAGTATGTTTTACCGCTTTTACTATGCTCTTCGACACCCCTACTGCTCTTGCCACTGCTAATTCAGCTTGCTTGATCCATGCATCCCAATCCGTGAATAGAATGTCCTTATGTGTCTCCTCAATCTCGAGAAGAGTAGCTCTCCTTCCCTCTTATGTTTCTTTCCACTCAATGAATTCTGAGATCCTTGTTTTTAGATCAGTAAATTCAGTTCTTTAGTCAATCGCCTTATCCGTTAGCTAGTCATCGTTGATTAGATAAGGAGCGATATGTGACATCTTTTGGCAAAATTGTTCTTGATGTTTCAATAGGAGGGAATTTAGCTCTAGTGCCTCTTTGATGAATTCCTCGACAATAGGGACATCTTCATATTTTTCCATGACCTCTTGCAATTCTTGAACTTGCATGTTCTTCGCAGAAATTTCTGCTTCATGGCTTATCTTAACACTTCCATATCGTTGCAATTGAGCGATTTGTTCAGCAGCTTGTTGGTTCACATTTTCTTTTTCATCTTGCAGTTGTTGCTCGAGTTGTGTTATCTTCTTGTCCTTTTCTCTTAACAAAATAGATATATCGATAGCTTTATCCATGGTGGCAGTTGCATATGCCCCTGTAAACTACGATAATCTAATCAAATTTTCAGCTGGGTTGGAAGGAATATCCTTCCAGACTATGTCCATCGGCTCATTCCCAAGTGGGATCTCGGGTGTCTCTACCCTCCTTCTTTTCCTTTATCTCCTTATTGCACCCTTGTGAAGTGGGTTGTAGAACACATCTGAAGGAAGAATTTCAGTCACCTTTAGGACAATTTCTGATGTGGCCAAAGTAGGAATGATTTCTGTCTACTACGAACTTGTCCCTTGCTCATCCATCAGCTCAGACTCTGTAATTTTCTGGGTATGAAGAGGAGTTTGATATTCTGTCTTTTCCTGAGTATCTGTTGTCTTAGGAGTGTCTTGTATTTTTTTATTGAATTGGTCCCACTCCTGATCCAATCTGATGCTTTTGATCTCAGAACCGGTATCTTTGGTCAAGTCACTCATATCCTAATTTTCGGCTGACCTCCTACTAGATTTCGTTGTATTCTTAATGTCTTGGGCTTTCCCTGTATCCAATGCTTTCCCTATATCCACTTGAGAATCTGTGTGAGAATTGGTCCCCTCGTTGTGGACGATCACACTTGGTGTAGGTTTGTACTCGGTTTTTAACAAATTCAGCGAAATTTTTTCAAGCCTTTCGTTTTTGAATTCCTGAAAGCTTTCAAAATCTTCAGGACTTGGATTTTCCCTTACCCACTCGAATGCTTGTTTGAATGATTTAGTTGACCATTTTATCCAATTTGAACTTGTTCTCTAGTACCCTCCAGCCTTGGATCATCTTGAAAGGTTCTTCGTTTTTCTTGGTAATGTTGGCTAGGTATGACTTGTCATATATGTCTTGAGGGTTAGTTATATGGTACATTTGCTTCAGGTCTTCAGCTTTGAATGACCCCATGAGCTCCATCCTTGAGTTCCTAAATTGCTTGTCTTCAATGCTAATATTTTCCACCACCCACCTAATCATATCAGCATATGGGAGTATTTTCTCTCTCGCTCCTATTATGTGAAGGAAAGAACAAGTAGCATCTCTGAATTTGACTCCCGAAGGTTCTATTGAATCAGACGTTGCCTTTACGACAGTAGTTTTGGGATGCTCATCCTCAAGCCTATTGTAAATGACTTCCCATACTGTCACCTCCCCATCGGTGCTACAAACTGTATCATAGAATATAAAAGACATTTTTGATAGCTCAAACTCTGTAATGCTCTTCTTTTTCTACTTTTGCATCACCTTCTGCAATGACATGTCTTTTGAAGCTTTCCTGAATTGGAATAGATATATCAGCGCGAACAACATAGGGCAATTAAGGCTGAAATCTCTCTGAAATGACTTTGAATCGTGGGAGGATTTCGAATGAGATATTCAATGTTAACTAGCCATAACTTGAAACATCATTACCTCTCCTCGGGCTACTAAACATTAATTACCTTGTCAAACCGTTCATTATTATATTAAAACACAGTAACTTCCCACGCTTCATGATTTATTCGTGCATCGCAACTTTTAAACGTTGTAATATAGCATTACCTGAAGATAATGTGAAATGTGATTGTGGAAATCGCAATATCGCATTTCACAAATCATTAAAGGATGACATAATGGCATACATTATTTATTTGCGACTCTGCGAAGTGTGATCGTGTGTTCTCAAGGTGTTCTGATCGAAATATCTCAGCGGGGGGTTTCATCGCATATCGCAATTTGAGATTTACTTAAAGATGTTTATAATTATCACATGGGAAAAATGCGAAATGTGATTTGTGGTCAAGATCCTAAACTTGGGTTGTTTTCTAAGAGTTTTCAAGGCAATTTCTTAGAGTTAGGAATTATTTTTCAAAGACTAAAAAAATTAAAAAGGTCCCCATTTATATGTCAAATATCAACTATTATTCATATAAATGAGGGGGTTGTTACATAGTACAACATGACATTAGACGTCCCTCCTTCAATAAGAGGACTAGGGCTTCAGAGCTAATGGAAAAGGTAAAAGCAAGTATCATCGTGCTATATTCAGATTGTGATGGTCTAATTCTGAAAATGTTTCAGCATTTCCTTGATACCATCAATGAAGCCCCTTACATAGCCATCCAGGATCACATAAAACCTATTATGATTACCATTATTAATGAGAGTGGTGATATTTCCCAGTGCATTATGTCCTTGTTAGTGGTTGTACTAAAACAATAGCATGTTATTTCTATATATGCTTACGATTTGTTATGTAGTATTGTTAGATAATGTGAAGAGAAGCTGAAACTTCATTTGTGTTGATGAGGAGATGGTGGAAGTAAAGGAAAAGGATGAGAAGAATTGTATGGATGCCCTCACAGGTGAGGATGATAGTACCGTTTCATATATTTGTTCTCCACAACTTCTAAGGGATAACCATACTCAAGAAGAAATAAAAGAAGGCAGTCAACAATAAAGGAGGGAATCAAGGGACTAAAAGACTAAATACTACAATAATATAATGTGCTCAAGTCCTTGGGAGTTGTGAGTACTAAGATAGCTTCCAACCTTATTCGAATTGGGGGAAGTTAGAGTTGCTAGTGGGGCTGCAACAGAAGCCCACTCTTTAATTGTGGAGTAACCCTGTTCAGACATACATAGATTAGGCATGCAACAACATCTTTAATTTTGCAATTGACCAATCATCAAGATTCCATTAGTATTTCAATTTGGGACTTATTTACCACATAATGGGTTTCCAACTTTGATATCGTACATCCATGCCACTCCCCAAATCTTGCATTTTGATCTGTCTCATTGCCTAGTTATTCAACCCTCCTTAACTCGAGGGGTGAGAAGATTTTTTCATGAAGATCCCATGTTTCTACTTGGATTAGTTCAGAGGGGAGTGTATATTTACCATACTCAGATATAATATTGTTGTAGGAGGGAGAATCACTTCCCTTGCACCTCGTGCCACGCCCAGACGACACCAAAACCTTACATCTTGTATCCAGTAGCTAGGGTTCTTTTTGAGCCTTTCCATGCCTCCAATCTTTGAAACTCAAGAACATTTGCAAATATATTGTTTAAAGAAAGAAAATGGTAATGAAATCAAATTTTAACAATGGTGTTGATGGCCATAAAATGTGGAGCCAAACCTCACCAAACAATATTAAACAAAACCATCAACAAGCATGGAAGGTTCAACTATATTGCAACAAATGTGCTTAGCAATAATATCATTTAAACAAAAAAGGCATGACAATGATATGTAACAACATACCAAGGGTAAAATCAAAATCAATAAATAAGGGATGTAAACTTGCAAGCAAAAGGAACAATAGCCACAATATAGATAGGTGTAGTCACTAGGATGATGTGAAAGTAGAATGATTTGGGGTGACATAGGGTCTATTTGGAAGAAGTGGCTATGATCCCTTGCAACTTTGGTGCAACGTTTGTTCAAAAACGCAGCAAGAAATTCTGAATTTGATTTTTCCTTGATTAAATTGAGAAAATTTGAATTTCCACATCGGTAGACAACTTGGATTCAATTAACTTGTGTGACATGGCTTATGTCATGCATTTTACTCAGTAAATTCGTGTTGGAGCAATTAAATTTTAGTTAAGAAGGTGTAATTGATAATTTGTAGTAATCATAGTTAGTTATCTCAAGTTGTTTTCACTTAAACTAGTTCCAATTGTTAGAGGAACTAGTGGAAGGACAGTTGTGCAGTGGCACTTCAGTCAAACTCAGTGATCATCCAATTAACTAATAAATCAGCGAAAAATAGCTAGTGTTGCAGAGAATTCGAGTTCCCCGGCTGTGGTGGATATTCCAAGGTAGAGTAACATCAGTTGTAGACTATTCTTGAGTGTACATGTGTTTCATGTAGTCATATGATCAACCTTGGGAAGTGCACAATCCATTTTGGAGAAATGCCTAAATAATAGGGGCCTAATTTCTCAAGAATTGCGCAATGAAATAGGGGCTCAAGTAGAGGCATAAATAGACTAGGTCTGGGCCAGAGCTTCTCAATGAGCAGAGAGATAGGTTATGAACTTGTAGGTTGTGCTCAGTTGACAAAATCAATTGTAGTACATTTTTATTCATCAAATTAATGCAAGCAGGCATTGGGGTTTTCTAGAAATTTGTTTTCCCCGAAAAAAATACTATTTGCATGTGGGTGATTTCTTATCGCATGTCTCAGATTTTTATTCTATATTGTGAATTACTTTCCATAGAGAAGTAGAGTAGGTTTATGTCTTGTGATTTTGATTAAAACTTCATGAGCTGTTGCAAATCTACACCATAATTTCTACATGGTATCAGAGCTAGATTCACAATAGAACAATAATTTCGAAATTTTTTCTTAGAAGGTTCGAAATTGGAGTTCAATGTAGCAGGATCTCTTTAAAGTTGAGAAGATGGCCTTCAATGGACTAAGGCTAGAGTATTCCTTGGAAGGTACCTCTAATTTTGTTGCATGGAAGGATCGGATGGAGGTGGTATTGGATGACAATGGATTGCTAGAATACATCAAGACAGATGTTGTAAAACCACTAGAATCTGAGGCTCAGAATATTTCTCAGTGGAATAAAGGTGTAGACAAGGCGAGGAGAATAATATTGGAGGGAGTACGAGATCACATTGTCTCAAACATTCACAGAAAATAAACTTTGTTCACAATGTGGAAATCACTGACAAAATTGTTCGAGAATAATAGTGACCACAGGAAATTGGCACTCAAGGATAAATTTTGAAGTATCAAGATGTAGAAGAATGACATTATTCCACGGTATCTGAGAAATTTCACACAATGTCATGATGAACTTGGCGGGGTCGGTGTTAATATTCCTGAAGAAGACTTCGTAATACTAGCCCTTTTGGGCCTTCCCAAGAGCTAGCATAGCTATCAAGATTCAGTGCACAAGAGGGAGAAACTACCGAATTGGGAGCGCTTTTGGCCTGATTTGGTATAGGAGGAAATAAGGTAGAATACTAGAGATGGGACTTCATCTAAGGGAAAGGATGAAGAAAATTTTGCATTGGCTGGAAAGTCAAAGAATCGAAAAGGGAATAAATATCAATCCAAACTAGAATCTAGTCAAGGGGGAAAGAAAAAAGATGTATCCAAAATTAAATGCTTCCATTGTCATAAATTCGGGCGCTATGCCACTAAGTGTCCACATAAAAAGGCAAGAAATAAGACCTCAAGAGGAGCAGCAAGTGAATCCTTAGTTTCACAATTTGAGTTTGACTTTACCCTTATCGCATGCATGGCCAACATAGTGATGGAGAGCGTGTGGTACTTGGGACTCAGGTGCATCGTTCCACATGACAAGGTGTAGACTTTTTCATTGACTTGGAAGAAATATCTTTGCAGATGCACATCAAGATGGGGGATGATGGAAGGTATAACGTGATCGGGATTGATACAATCACCTTTCAAAGGGAGTCAGGCTCCCCCCTCAAGCTCAAGGATGTCATGTTCGTTCCAGGCTTAAAGAAAAATTTCATCTCTGTTGTAATTTTGGAAGACCATGATCATGATGTGATCTTTAACAAAGTAAAATCATTCCTAAGACACATATCCAAGGGATAGGTGAGGCATATCAAGGTTCATGTGAAGAACCTATATAAGCTAGATGTGCAAGAGTGTGTTGCATTAAGCACAAAGGCATAGAAGGTTCAAAGTCGCGATGTCGGTGAAATTTGGCACTTAATACTTGGCCATTTGTGTTATGGCACCCTGAAGATTATGCAGCAAATAACCACTAACCTCCCCAAAGGATCACTTTAGAAGCAAAATGTATGCAAAGGATGTACCTTGGGGAAGTACACAAAACCCACATTCCATGATCAGGACATAAAAGCACATGCAGTCTTAGAAACGATCCACTCTAATGTCTATGGACCTTTCTCGATAGCCTCCACTACCAAGCACAAATATTTTGTCATTTGTATTGGTGACTTCTCATGGAAGTGCTCGATCTTCTTCATGCCGAAGAAAGATGAGACATTCTCCAAGTTTGTAGAATTCAAGACACTGGTTGAGAAAGAAATCGTAAAGAAGGTGAAGGTTCTCATGAGTGATAATGGAGGTGAGTACATGTTGAATGAATTTAAAATTTTGTGTTCGAAAGAATGCATTTGAAGAAAGTTGACAGCACCCCACAACCCGCAACATAATGGGGTGGATGAGAGAAAGAATCGTAGCATTTTGGGATCAATGAGTGCTAATCTCCAACAAGAGCAAGTAAGCCATCTACCCCTGGAGCTATCTTGTTAGTGTTTTTATTAGGTATTTAGAATCATATTTGACATGTATTTTTAGATCCATATTTAATGTAATAAGACTAACTTTTGTTGCATGTCTCGTTTGTATTTTTTATTAGCAACATTTTTGGGTTTTATATCTACAACGGTATTTCTAAGGTGAGATGAAATTATATTGGTTAATTTTAATCTATATGCCTATTCTAAAGTGAGAGATTCTCCCTTCAAGTTATTACCAAGGGGTAAATATTGGGGTGACTTGCAAGGAAGATGGGTTTAGGAGGCACAAAGTTTGTCGTTGAGGATACCCTTCCCCTACTCCTTACAAATCATGTGTGTCATCGTTCCTACAAGGGGACAAATCCACCTTCATAACTACACAGTCACACACTTTACCTTACTTCGTACCAAATGGAAGAAATTTTCAAGGAAAAACTTTGCCCTATTATGTCTATACAACCAAGCTTATGCTTGGAGGTAAATTTTAATTGTGCAAGTCTAAACTAGAATGCCCAAGTGAAATGCTTGAATGTTATTTCTTTCAAAATAAAAGTGTTGATGGGAATGATTCAAAAACAAATGAAATGAGATAATTCTCAAAATAAATTGCACCAATAACTTAAATGGAAGATCAAATGGAACTAGCTCAATATTACTTCACAAGTTTTACATATAATTCACCAATTGTTTGCAAGTAAATGAGCTAAGTGAAATGATACACGTAAGTTGCTTAAAGTAAAATGCTCCAAGTAAATGATGACGATGTAATGCTCCATGGAATATCAACAATAATCAAAATGACATGTAGCATAAGTTGAAAAAATGATGAAGCATGTGCCAAAATAGTTATGAAACAATTCACCAAGTTGAGTAAAAAAAATGGATTAGTGAATCGAATCAGGCTTGCCAAAAAATGTAAAGTGCTTGCACATAAAAAGAGTTTCTCAAAATTAAATTGACAATCTTATAACTTAAGAAACAATAAGTTGGACAATGCAAGAGCTCAAGTAATGAAATAGCAAACTTGATTAGTCTAAGTTAGTAAATGAAAGGAAATGTGAGGGTTGCGTTAAAATATTAACCACATGTGAATTGGATTAGCAAATTAAATATGCATGCAATTAAACTAGATGTGAAATTTAAGAACTAGAACATGCAAAACAATCCACCCAATAGAGTCCTCCTTCTAAATGAGGAGGTGGGATACCATGGGAGAATTTCCCATGCTCCCTCAAGTCCAAAAGAATGATTTTATTGGATTTGTGTTACAATAAGGAGAATCCTCACAAAGGCTTCCCAGTGAATGAAGGAAAAGTTTACAAAAAATGTGACTCATAAGAGGTAAATCCCCTCCTTAGATAGTGTGAATCTTGCCAAGAATACGAGACTTCTTCAAATCTGAAAATTCAAGAGAGCTTCCTTGCAACAACAAATCAGCCTCAAATATGGTGGAAATTTGTGTTTATACAAGGGAGGATGAGCCTCCTAAAGCCCACGACCTAGTCAAAAAAATAAATAAATAAATAAATAAATAAAATAAAAAATTCCTCAAATGCGACTTGGCTTTGCTGCAAATTATTGTCTCTAGATGCCCATGACCTCCTTAAAACTCAGTCCCAAACATGTGGAAAGGTCCTGCAAACAATTTGTTAGATGTTTCAAGCACTTGCCCCTAAAAATATGCCACAAAGATGAGTTAGAAAATACTTAAAACAAGGGCTGCAAGGCAAATCAAATGTTAGTGGAAAATTAGTCAAGTGCAATATATATGTACACAAAATATAATCTACAAGAGCCAAGCTAAAGAGTATGAGTAAACTCTCCTTTTTTCTTGGTCATTATCAAGCTCTTGAAATAAAAGTTTTGAAACAATGAAGCAAAAGATTTAAGAAAAAAGATTTGAATTTGAGAATACTTGGATTTTATACAAGTTATGGCTAACACCCCTACAAAACCACTTGTAAGATTAAACTATGAATCTCAAATAACAAATGATGGTCCCTTCAAGAGCGTATCAAGGGTGGGTTGGTATTTCCAAATACTTCCCGTCACGCTTGATCTTCGATCCAAACAATATGTTCCTTCTACAAAACTTCAACCAATGGTTAGTTCCATATAGATTTAGCAATAAATAATGATAAGAAATTCTAGAGATTTATGTGAAACCAACTAGAATGTAACACACTCCTCCCACATCTACCCAAGTAACTGGCCAACCGGGGTAAACATGTGACGAGAGGCTATTATGATATGATTAAACCTCTTAGGTGGCCTTAAGGAAATGGAATCGACATAAACACATCATATAGACCTTCCACATCAGCTACACGACCCCTAAGAACCATCCCAACACTTATGGTAACCAACCCCTTCCCACTGAGGTTTTAGACCTATTGACCTCTAGGCGCTCCCATCTTATGGGCTTGACAACGTCCAGGAGGATGTGGATTCTCTCATGACAAGGCATGCCAACGTCCAGGGACTATTTTTCTTAGTGTTGTGCCATCATCCCCGGGATTTGAACCACTTTTTCAGGCCTAGAGCCCAAGTCACTTCCAAAAATTGAATGACACCTTCAAAACAAAAATATAACAAGGAAACAATGATGCAAATGAAAATACTTGAACAATCCCTTGCTTGGACCCCTACGAACCATGACAATAATTTTGTCAAACATATCACAAATATGTAATCTATAGGTGTAAACAAGAGCTCTAAGCATAAGGGTTTCATACTCATCTAAGAATTGCTAAGGTACATTGATGCCTGACCACATTAGCTACAGTTTCACCCATTAGGTCATAGATACATTTTTCATTCATTTAAAAGTAAAAACACGATGAGAGCCATACATAGCTATTATCATAAAACATATACATAAGCAACATAATAGCAACAGAAATACCAAGGAAATCATAGCCATATGATCCACATATAAACGAGTGTAATAGTCATAGAAGTAGAAGGAGAAATAACCTCATATTGATGATGCAAAATTCAAACCCTAGATGGGACTACCACGTTCCACCCAACCGTAGAATGGCTGAGCCAAACATCTCTTCAGTTATTCACTCACATGCCATATTCCAAGAATGAATGTGGGGTCTCATAAAAAACATCATTCCAAAACGATCCAAGGCTTTGAGAGGCCCACCCCCTCAACCAATCAAATAGTGATTCCACCTCACAGTCGTACATCACAAAACCATCATCAAATTGGTCTCTATCCAAGCCTTCTAGGGATCCAGAATGTTTGTTCCAACCAAGGCTGCAGGACTAGTAACTCAACCCATAGCTTATACCGGGCTCCAAAGTGTTTGTCCAACCAAGGCTCCAGCACTAGTAACTCAACCCGAGTTGTTACAGGGGTCCAGAGCATTTGTCCAACCAAGGCTCCAGGAACTAGTAACTCAACCCAAGCTAAGTAAACTTGAGAAACAACCAAAACAAAACCAAGAAATAAATCCACAATCACCATGGCTATCTAGGAAATGGAAAGGCTAGGCAAATCCACTGTCACTCCAGGAAATCCTCCATGGAAGTGATGGATCATGGCCAATAAACCACATTCATATGCCATGCATGCCAAAACTAGTGAGTAAAACATACCTGCAACTCAGTACTTGCAAGAAAAACTCATTGTAGCTGGTGATCCCAATGTCCTCTTACGCTTTCCTACTTTTCTTTTGTCTTCTTACTCCAAAAATCCAAGTATGCCACACCCTCCAAGAGTGTTCTAAGAAAATTCTAAGTTTCCAAGAGTGAGAGAGAGATATAATAATGAGAGAGATCCAAAACTGAACTAACAAAAGGCCACAAACTGATCCTCAAATGCCTTTTTATCAATGAGGCCTCTATTTTCCTCATTTTCTATTATTTTATTCATTTTCCTCCTCACATGCAACCCATGACCTTTCACCTCCCTTTTCTCCTAATTTCCATTATTATCATAAATAAATGTGCCAAAAATGCCATTTTTCCTTTGTCATTGCCTTTCCCAATTAAGCTTGGAATAAGTGTCCCATCAAAAGTAGTTATTATTTTTCCTTTATTAACTTTTATTACATGGAATTTTCCCCCAGGTTGTTATAGAAACCTCCCTCTTGGGGGAACATTGTCCTTGGTGTACAACAACACCTATAACCACAAGACTGCTATAAGAAAAGCATATTGTCGATGGAGATTTATAATTTAGCTTGTTGCAGTATTTACAGTGATCAACCTGCTGAGAAGCAAACCAACATGAAAACATAACAAACATAACATCATAATGACATGACACCCATACCACTTATTAAGATTTATAACATAGCTCATGGTGGTATTTACATCCATATACATATGTACATATACCAAACATCACCAAAACATATACCAAGACATACCAAAACATCATACCGAAATTTCTTTGCCTCAACCGGCAAACAAGGAAGGATAAATAGACCACATATGATTTTCCATCTCCCATGTAGCTTCATCAGGCCCAAAGTGCTTCCATTGCACCTTAACTTGCTTGATTGCTCGGTTCTAGAGCATGAGCACCTTTTTCTGCAATATACACTAAGGCTCCGGCTGGAATTCTCCATCTAGTTCCACCTGCAATACAAACCATTTAATCACATTATCAACATCTTTAACATACTTATTAAGCAATGACACATGGAAAATACCATGGACTTTCATTGTCAGAGGCAGTGCAAGTCGATAGTGTAAGTTTTAACCCCGTACAGAAATTACTTGCATACAAATTCTAAGAATAGAAAATAAACAATGTGAAAGCATAACACATAAAACACATATACATAGAGATTTTTCCCTGGATCCCAAAACCGGGACTACCAGCTTGATTTTTCATTCCGTTCCTTTCAATGTTACAATACATATTTATACATGCTGAAGCATCCAATACCATGGACCGAAAACCATCGTGTCCAAAACCATGGACCGAAAACCATGGCGTCCAAAACCATGTGCGAAAACCATGCACAAAACCATAGGTAGGTCTACCCAACCTAATATAGGGTCAAAAAAAAAATCCTGGGGCACTACCCTAGACCCCATAGAGGGGGGCTACCTTCCCCCCTCAAAACCCCCTGTGACCCCCCTAATGCGCAATCGGGTCTTCAAATCCTGGAGAATTTCTTTGTCATTTCCAACCAGCAACATATAATCCACATACAAGACCAAATAAATAACACAGTCACCAATTAATTTAAAATACAAATAGTGATCTTCTTTTCTTCTGGTGAAGCCAAGTCCCCGTATAAATGAATCAAATTTCTGATACCACATCCTTGGTGACTGTTTTAACCCATACAGAGACTTCTTTAACTTGAATACTAGTTCTTTCTTACCCTTCACCGCAAAACATTCAGGTTGCTTCATGTAGATCTCCTCTTCTAGATCCTCGTGAATAAATGTTGTCTTCACATCCATCTGTTCTACCTCAAAATCAAAAGCAACAGCAACATATAAAATTAATCTAATAGAAGCTACCTTAAAAACAGGAGAAAAAATATCACCAAAATCAATTCCTGACACCTAGGAATAACCTTTTGCTACCAACAGAGCTTTGTATTTCTCCACCTTCCTTCTGCATTTGTCTTCTTCTTGAACACCCATTTGCAGCCAATGGGTTTCCTTCCAGTCGGAAACTCCACCAGATCCCAAGCCTCATTGTTGTGCAAAGATACCATTTCATCAACCATGGCCTCTTTCGAAAGTTTTCCATCCTATGAATCTACTGCTTCCTTCATAGTTCTGGGATCATCATCAGTAATAGATAAAGCAAAATTTGAACAAAAAGTAGATGGACTATACCTTTCTGGCTGCCTTCTTTCTCGAACTGATCTTCTCACACCTGGAGTTGTTGGCTTTTCATCTTCTGATTCCTCTTCTGCTGTATAGTCTTATTCTTCCTCCTTAAGCTCAAACTCTATCTTCTCATGTTCCTTTGGTTGGACTTCATGTTTAATAACATCTTTCACCTCTCTAAACACCACATCTTGGATGCACACTACCTTCCTTGTTACTGGGTTCCAAAGCTTATAACCCTTTAAACCATCCTTATACCCAATAAAGATGCACTTTTTAGATTTACTATCCAACTTGGTTCTTTTCTCCTTTGGAACATGTACATATGCATCACATCCAAATACCCTGAGATGTGAAAGAGATGGTTTCTTACCAGTCCATACCTCTTGTGGAGTCTTATCCTCCAACACTGATAAAGGTGATCTGTTGACCAGGTAACATGTTGTCTTCACCGCCTCTGCCCAAAATTCTTGTCCTAAACCGGCACCACTGAGCATGCTTCTTGCCCTTTCCATCAATGTCCTGTTCATTCTTTCTGCAACTACATTTTGCTTAGGTGTGTATGGAGTAGTCTTCTGTCGTGCTATACGACACTTCTTACAGAATTCTTCAAATTCCTTGCTACAAAACTCTCCACCATTATCTGACCTCAACACCTTTATATTCTTCTCTATTTGGTTTTCCACCAGAGCCTTAAATTCTTTAAACCTATCAAATGTAGAAATTTTGATTATATATTAACCTGATAATGCAATATAACTAAAGCAAAATACTTTAATCTACTTCTTCAATCAATTAGCAGAAGCTTAAAATATTTGAGCAAGATCAAGTGGAACACATATAACCAGAGAAGAATAAAAGCACATGAAACACAGAAGAATACTTAGGGGAAAGCCTCAACTAAAAACCCCACTATCTGTATTATCATTACAAGTTGGAAATATCTCAGAATTGCACAAAGGCCTTCTCCTCTGCCCTCTTGATCTCCTGTTTCCTTGCGTTGTTTCTCCTGGGTGATCCCACTATTACCAAGTGGAACATTGATCACTCACACTGATCTCACACCCTGTAAAACTACGCAATACTCAAGGAATCAATTCCTTCTGCATACATGAGTTTCGCTTATAGGAAAACACATGCAACTGATAGTACACTATCCATGTCTTTAATCTCAACTAGGTCTTTCTCAAAATAGACATGCAAGAGTTACTGATGAGAGAATCTTCAGTTATCTAGAGTACACTAGTTGGATGCATGCATGCATTAACTGACTGAACTCACAATTAGTTCCTCAAACAGTTTGGAACTAATTTAACTAGACTTAACTCAGTAAACTGAGGTAACTAATTACAACTCAAATATAACTCAATCTTATCTCCTTAATTAAGGGATAATCTCTTTAATTTAAGGGATAACTGTTGCATGACTTCATAATGACTTCTAACTTGAATTTCTCCAACTAATTAATCCATAATGAATTAATTAATTATTTTTCAAACAGTTGGTGAGACTAAATTCGAATTTTAATTCAAGGACAAAATAAAATTGGAATATTCTGGATTCTACTTTTATCATTTCTTGTTGTTATTTTCAACACTCCCTCTCAACAAGAAGGGAATTCAACTCGATCCTGATCCTGAACACTTGGAATGTTCTGCATGCAACACTTCTCTCAAGTGTTGTAGCTCCAGCAACTCCAAAAACAAAAAAAACATCCAACCTGAATCAGTATGATGCATCTTTCATCAAAGTCTCTCTCTGTTATTGCCTCTATCAACTGAAAAATTTGCGCTTCTGTTGACTCTGTCTTTCTGCACTTTTGTTAATCCTTATCTGCGCTCTTCAATATCTGACTGCTCTAGCCTCTATCACTTTGATCTCTAATTGCATCAATCCCACTGGTTCCTTCCGCTACTATGTACTTTGGGCTCCCATAGCAAAGTACGATATATGAGATAAAACCTCTCAATGGACCCTACAAAATTTCAGTCTTCTTGGGACTATCACTCCACTTCGCCCCACCTCACACCTGGAGGTATGGTTGCATGTGCTCCCTCTACCCACTTGGCTTGAAATTTCCCCCTACTAGAGGTCTCTGCATGAGTGGATGCCTCCACTCGGTCTCCTCTCAGCATCTCCAATTGTGGCTCCTCCACAATTGTATGAGACTTCTTTTGGGGCTGTATGTTGAGAGGTAAACTCTCCCTCTCAACCACCAAGTCTCTAAAATTTGTCTTGCTCCTCAAGGCTTTTCATGCATATTGAACCTCAAGAGCATACAGGTTCTTAACTCATGAGCTGATCTGTTTCACCTGTCCCGTGGTGATGTGTCTAAGGAAAACCTTTCCCTTACTAAAACAACATCGTAGCCTTTGTCCTCCAACATCGCGATCGATACCAAATTCTTCTTCAGTCCAAGCACATACTTCACATATGTCAAGGTGATAATAGCTCCATGCTCCCTCTAAAAAGCAATTGTGCCCACTCCTGAAACATTATACCTTTCATCGTCACCCATCTCTATGCGCATCTTGAGGTCTTTCTCCTCCAAGGTACTGAATAAACTTTTATCGTCGGTCATGTGGAATGAGGCTTTATTGTCAAGATACCAACCACAACCCATCATCGATGACACCATGCATGCGACGAGGGTAAATTCCATCTCGAACTGAGAGACTAATGCCTCACCTTTAGATCCTTTCGAGGATCCATTCTTGGAATTCTTCGATGGGCAATTAGTCGCATAATGACCCATTTCGTGACAATTAAAGCATCTCACTTTAGACTTGTCAACCTTCTTCCCTCCATGAGAAGAATTCGATTTGGAATGAGAATCCTTCTCCTTCCCTTTCCTTTCCATACTTGCTAAGGCTAGATTTTCTTCATCATCCTTGGATGAAGAACCATCTTGTGTGCTCCTCCTGATCTCCTCCTGCATGAGATCCGACCACAGTGATTCCCAATCCAGTAGTTTCTCCCTTCCATTCACAGAGTCCTGGTAGTTATTCCAGCTCTTTGGAAGGCCAAGGAGAGCAAGGCTCACCATATCATCATCAACAATAGTTATTCCCACACTACTAAGCTCATTTCTACAAGTGGTGAGCTTGTTCAGATATGTGGAAATATTATCATAGTTCTCCATCTTGATTCTTCAAAGCTTATCCTTGAGCGCCAATTTCCTCTGGTCGCTATTGTTCTGGTAGAGGTCCTTCAATGTCTTCCACATTGAATATGGAGTATCCTTCCCATGGAGACTCGAGAAAATATTGTCTTGAACTCCCTCAAGGATGATCCTTCTCGCCAGGGAAAATTTTAAGAACCCCCCTTAAATTTACATGTATAATAAATGGGCGAATCTCCATGGTATATAGGAAAAATGGAAGGCGATTTTATCAATAATATGATATGTATATATAATTTTTTGGCGAATCTCCCACCAGGCATGGCGAATATTTTACTCAATTATAAAATCTTGTGTTTATTGAATACACAAATGAAATCATTGCATTTCTTTAAAATATCTTTTGAAATCAAAATTACCGAAATTACATATCGATAACCTAGTGGGTGTAAGATAAAATTCACCCGTGCCATTCACAGAAAGCATGAGAAAAAACTTAATACTATATATAAAACCAAGAAAAAATCAAATTCATCACTTCTAGGGACCTCATAACCAC
>APFE030141991.1:327770-350549 GCA_000404065.3 Pinus taeda
ACCAGTCGGAGCCACCACACCAAACGGAAAAGGAGCTGCTTTAAGGTCCGGACCGGGTGGTTATCCCCCAATGTTGTTGCAGCGATTTTCGAGGCATCAACAGGACCGAAAACCATCGCGTCTAAAACCATGGATCGAAAACCATCGTGTCCAAAACCATGTGTGAAAACCATGCACAAAACCATAGGTAGGTCTACCCAACCTAATATAGGGTCCAAAAAAAATATCCCAAAGTGCTACCCCGAACCCCGTAAAGGGGGGCTACCCACCCCCCTCAACCTCCTGTTACCCCGCATTGCGCTCGGTGCAACGAAGGGGGGGCCTCCCCCCCCCCCGGGTTAACTACGTGGGATAGTCGCGGAAAGAATATAACACAACCCAACAGATAGTCTACTGACCCGATCCTCTCACAAATACTGAAGGGTCCACAAAACTATGGTGCCATCTTAGCACATGATCCAATCCGCAAGGAGCTCTTCTTTGGTTTGATGTGCAAGTACACTTGTTCCCCAACCTGGAGCTCCTTGAACAACTTGTTTCAGTCTGCATAGATCTTCTTCCTATCCTTTGCTACTTTTAGATTCTTCTTGATTACCTACATTTTTTGTTCCATGTCGGCCAACATGTCTGGTCCAATCAACACCCTGTTAACTGGATCACTCCAACTGATGGGAGTATTGCAACTTTGCTCATACAATGACTCAAATAGAATTATCTTCAAAGATTCACGATACCCATTGTTGTAAGTGAACTCTACCAGTGGAAGATACTCTTCCCACTTTCGTTGTTGATGCATCACGTAGATCCTCAACAAGTCCTTCAATATCATGTTGACCCTCCATGCAATCTGATCACATCTCTAATGAATACCTATGCTACATCGCTAGTTGAGAATGTAGACTTCACTGGAATGAAGTGTGCAACCTATGTCAACCTATCCACAACAACCATGATGGAATCATTTTGTCTCACTATCCTTAGAAAACCCATGATCAAGTCCATGGAAATCGCAATCGACTATAGCAGTCCACCTGGATGCTTGCACTTTGCCTTCACATGCTGACAATTGAAACACCTAGCCACAAACTCTATTACATTCTTATTCAGATTCGGCCAATAATAAAATCTCTTCACTGCACTCAATGTCTTCTGATAGCCTGGGTGACCTGAATATATGAAACTCCCTCAAGGTCACCTTCTTGAGCTCACTACTATCTGGAACATATATCATGTCTCTGAATCTAACCAATCCATCTGATGTAAGACAATAGTCTACATCATGTGCACCTACACCTGTACATGTACTACTACCTGTATGTGTACCTATACCAACCCTTGTACCTGTACTCTGCTGCAACATGTGCATAATCTCCATATACCTGACATCCTACTGGCCTGCCTACAAGATCCTATCATGTAAGTTTGTCCCATAGGAACTCATAGTTGCTAAGTGATTTACCTGTATACGCCTGCTAAGGGCATCTTCCACCCTGTTCTCTTTACCTTTGATATACCTGATCTCAAAATTGAACTCACTGATCATGGCCAACCACCAAGCCTACCTACCATTCAGGTTCAGTTAGTTAAATAGATATTGCAACCCACTGTGATCACTCATCAACACAAACCTCTTGCCCAAAATATAGTGCTTCCATATCTTCAATGCATGTATGTTCATTTCCAACTGAAGATCATGTGTGGGGTAGTTTTGCTCGTGCTCATTTAGTTTTTGTGACTCATAGCATACCACCTGTCCATCCTGCACAAGGACTCCACCAAGTCCTTTCTTGCAAGCATATGTGCATGCTACAAACTAGTTCTTTGGATCTACAATATTTAACACTAGTGCATTTGTCAAAAACTGCTTGAGATGCTCAAAAATAGCCTCACACTCCTTTGTCCATTCAAACTTATTACCTTTTCTCTGCAATGATGTGCTAGGATAATAAATCTATGAGAATTTCCTGATGAACCTCCTGTAATAGCTTTCCAACCCCATGAAATATCTCACCTCATGTACATTTCTAGGAGCTACCCACTCCGTGATGGCCCTTATCTTTTCTAGATCCACTGTAATGCCCTCCTTGGAGACAACATGTCCCAGGTAATGTACCTCAGTCTAGAAGAAATTGCACTTGCTGATCTTAGCATACAACTGATGCTCTCTCAACAACCTCAAAATTGTTGTTAAATGATCAGCATGCTCTTCTTCTTTTTTAGAATATACTAATATGTCATCAATGAACACATTAACAAACTTATCCAAATATGGACGCAACACACTATTTATTAAGCACGTAAATGTAGCTGGAGCATTAGTCAAACTGAATGGAACTAAAACAAACTCATAATTCCCATACTTGGTCCGGAAAGTTGTCTTGTAAATGTCCTCCTCTTTGATGTGTACCTGGTGGTATCTAGATCTCAGATCAATCTTCTAGAACATTGTTGCTCTCTTCAAGTGATCGAACAATTCATCAATCCTTGGTAACGGATAACTGTTCATGATGGTCACTTTGTTCAATTGCCTGTATTCAATGCATAATCTGAGAGTGCCATATTTCTTTTTCTCAAACAGTATCAGTGTGCCCCATGGTGATACACTTGGCCTAATTTATCCCTTATCCAACATTTCCTTCAACTCTAGCTTCAATTTTACCAACTCAGGTTTACTCATCCTCAATGGAAAGTCTTTGATGCCGGAGTAGCCCCTGGCACCAACTCAATGGAAAAGTCTACGTCCCTATGAGGTGGAAACTATGAAATATCCTCAGGAAATACATCTTGGAACTGTTGTAGAACTAGGTACCTACTCAAAACATATTCCTCCTCAACCTCCTTACCTTTGTCACTAGAAATGTGCACTGCGAATAACACACACCCTTTCCTACGACTACGCTTTGCCTGCATATTTGTCACCATTCTAACTGATGTGACTTTCTTCTTACCTGGCAAAATTGTTTGTTCCCATTGTCATCTAGGTACTCAATGGCTTTGTCATAACAATCCACCTTGGTTCTATGAAGGTACAACCAATTCATGCCCAACAACATCTTGTATGATCCCAACAGTAATACATTCATATATGTTGTGGTAGGCATACCGTTCAAATCAAATGTACTAGCTCTTACCTAATAATGAACCCGCTTCTTTGTACCTGTAGACAACTACACTAACCAAGATTCTGCATGTAATTCCTTACTCAAACCACTTTTATCCACCAAGTTAGGACTAACATAGCTATAATTAGATCTAGGGTCAATAAAAATATAAATAAATTGATCACAAATCCTATCGTCCATCTCAATGATAGATGTTTGATGGTCTTCTTGTTTGTTATCCAATGTTGCATAAATATGAGGAACGCTCTGACCAACATCCCCAACAGTTTGTGCCTTTTGCAAATTATATATCTGAGGCCTACCACCTTGATACTGTGGACAATCTCTCTTGCAATGATCCCCTCCACAAGTCCAACACCACATGGGCTCCTTATTTTTCTCCTCTGTTCAAAGTCCTTGTCCCCTGTCAAATGCATTGAACTTCTTAGGTGGTGAAACATTCTCTTTATTATCTAAATCCTAAGGTCTTACACGCTTCTTGTCCCATTTTCCCTTGTTCTTTGCATTACCTTTCTAGTCTGCCTTAGTCTTAGACTTGCGCTTCAATTGTTCATAGCAATGCTTTAGCTTTCAGATGACCTCCTCCAATGACGTAGGCTCATTGAACTTAATCCTATCTTTGAATGCCATGGGTAACCCACAAGTGAATCTTTGAATCTTGGCCTTCTCCTCCTTAATGTAAGGCACATACCTCAGTGGCTCCAAGCACTTGCTATTGTACACCTCATCTATCATAGATCACATCTTTAACTCATAGAATTCCTTTGCCCTATCATCAAAGTATCCCTTCGATGGGTACTTCTTCTTGAATAACCGTTGAAACTCATTCCAAGTCAAGTCCTCCTCATGTATACCTCTGACATTCTTCACATCTTCCCACCAAATGTCTGCATTACCTTTGATATTGAATGTAGCTATTTTAGCTTTCATGTTGTCTAAGTAATCATGCAACTTGAAGAACTTCCTTATGCCAAGCAACCATGCCTCTGCATCCTGTGATTTCTTCATCTCTCCACCAAATGTAGGTGGCTTTGCTTTCTTAAACTCATCCGGAAAATACCCCCTATCACTCCTCCTATATGGATGATAACGATGTCGATCATCATGCTTGTCATAACCATAACTATAATAGTACTTGTGTCTATCACCTCTCCTATCTAGAGTATCCAACAATCTTCCACCTCTAACTGTGTCATCTCTATCTGACCTGTGACCACCATGCAACCTACTGCCATATGCCCCATTAGTTTTTTCCTCCTGCTCATGGCTGATATGAAGTGGTCCCTATCATTGAAATTATGACAAACTCTGAAGTATCATTTCATTTACCTTTGCAAGTTTCTGTTGTGCTTGTATGATTCGGTCATTGTCTGCCTTACAACTCCTTATTTATTCCTTTAAGATTCTTAGTGTATCTACCAAATCAGAAGAATTCCCAACACCATGCTACTCATCTAATCCATAAGGAGATTCTTTTTAGTCTTCCATCTTGCTAACCATTTTGATATTCTTCCTGCAAGTTATAACCAAATCACAATAAGCCAACATACCTTAGTATAGTTCGGGTAGGATACCTCGTCTGCAAGATCAACAAATCCACATGATACATGTATAACGTACTCATGATGGCATATAGAAACATGGAACATAATCATATAATCATGTACCCATCATTCTAGATAGAGTCCAGTCATCAATGCATGACCATATCAACTAGACATATCATGACCTCATGCATGACAACAACCACCACATCACTATGCACTTGACCACATGTGAACATTAGCATGCATAAGCAATTCATAATCAACCATACACTCGTGATGACACACTCCACAACAACACCATCAACTTTCCACAGCGACACCACTACAACCATGACCCATACCATACAAATGTAATAAGCACATGGTCCTACAACATAAGAAACACATACGGAATCGACATGAATGCATGACCAACACACATCCCATACAGTCTGAGGGGTGAACCATGCTTTGATACCACTCTGTAACACCCTCCTCCCACATATACCCAAGTAACCAGCCAACTGGGGTAAACATGTGACGAGAGGCTACTATGATATGATTCAACCTCCTAGGTGACCTTAAGGAAATGGAATCGATGGAAACACATCATACAGACCTTCCATATCAGTTACAGGACCCCTGAGAACCTTCCCAACACTTATGGTAACCAACCCCTAGGTCCCACTAAGGTTTTAGACCTAATGATCTCTGGACGCTCCCATGTTATGGGCCTAACAGCGTCTAGTAGGCTCTGGATGCTCTCATGACAAGGCATGCCAACGTTTAGTGGCTATTTTTCTCAGTGTTGTGCTAGTGTCCCCGGGATTTGAGCCACTTTTTCAGGCTTAGAGCCCAGGTCACTGCCCAGAAATGAATGACACCTTTAGAACAGAAAGATAATAATGAAACAATTATGCAAATGTAAATACGTGAACAAGCCCTTGCCTGGACCCCTACGAGCCATGACAAGCATTTTGTCAAACATATCACTAATATGTAATTTACAGGTGTAAACAATAGTTCTAAGCATAGGGGTATCATACTCATGTGAGAATCGCTAAGAGACATTGATGCCTCAACACATTAGCTGCAGTTTCACCCATTAGGTCATAGATACATTGTTGATTCATTTACAAGTAAAAACATGATGAGAGCCATACATAACTATTGTCATAAAACATATACATAACCAGCATAATAGCAATATAAATACCAAGGAAATCACAGCCATATGATCCACATATAAACCAGTATAATACTCATAGAAGTACAAGGAGAAATAACCTAATATTGATGATGCAAAATCTAAACCCAGAATGGGACTACCACGTTCCACTTGACCATAGAATGGTTAAGCCAAATCTCTCTTCAGTCATTCACCCATGTGCCATATTCCAAGCATGAATGTGGGATCTCATAAAACACATCAATCCAAAACCATCTAGGGCTTCCAAAGGCCCACCTTCTCAACTCATCAAACAGTGATTCCACTTCATAGTCATGCATCACAAAACCATCATCAGATTGGTCTCTATCCAAGCTTCCATGGCTCCAGAGTGTTTGTTCCAACCAAGGCTTCAGGACTACTAACTTAACCCACAGCTTTAGTGGGCTCCATAGCGTTTGTCCAACCAAGGCTCCAGGACTAGTAACTCAACCCACCTAGGGCTCCAGAGCGTTTTTCCAAACAAGGCTCCAGGACTAGTAACTCAACCCACCTAGGGCTCCAGAGCGTTTGTCCAAACAAGGCTCCAGGAACTAGTAACTCAACCCAAGCTAAGGAAACACGAGAACCAACCAAAACAAAACTAGGAAATAAATCCACAATCACCATGTCTATCCAGGAAATGGAAAGGCTATGAAAATCCATTGTCAATCCAGCTAGTGACAGATCATCACCAATAAACCAAATGCATATACCATGCATGCCAAAACTAGTGAGGAAAACATACATGCAACTTGGTACCTGCAAGCAAAACTCGATGTAGTTGTTGATCTTGATGTCCTCTTGCACTTTCCTACTCTTCCTTTTCCTTCTTGCTCCAAAACTCCAAGTATGTCACACCCTCCAAGAGTGATCCAAGAAAACTATGTGTCCAAGAATAAGAGAGAGAGAATAATGAGAGAGCTCCAAAACTGAACTAACAAAAGGTTACAAATTGATCCTTAGAAGTTTGTTTATCAATGAGGCCTCTATTTTATTCATTTTCCTCCTCACATGCAACCTGTGACCTTTCACCTCCCTTTTCTCCTAATTTCCATTATTTTCATAAATAAATGTGCAAAAATTCCATTGCCTTTGCCAATTTCCTTAGTCATTAATAAACTAATGAACACCCACACTAGGATGTCTTTCCCAAGATTCAGCTTGGAATAAGTGTCCCATCAACCGTGGTTATTATTTTTCCTTTATTAACTTTTATAACATGGAATTTTCACCAGGGTTGTTACATAGAGCATTCTATATCTAGAGAAAAATTCTAAATCATATGCTCTAGAGAAAAATTATAAATCATATGTAAATGCAAGATAGCTCTGCATCAACACATTTCTAAGAGTATATGGAAACAAATTATATCATAACATAAACAGAAGGAAATAATAGCAATGATCAAAAATTCATACTGCACAAAAGGAGGAAGAACACATCATGAATGAAACCCCAAAGTCTTTATTGATATTTTGAAAGCATATAAGGGAGAAGCACTTCCGTAAGCACAATAGCCACTATCAAGGATATATAATGAGAGCCCAGTGGGTCTCTTTATACAAATTTGGGAGGAAATCCCGGTGACAAGTGGAATTTTGACAATCCCAAGGCAAAAAATGAATTTGCAAGTGGAAGCTTCAAATGCCAAGTTTAGACAAGAGATATTTATCTCTCACATGAACTCAACCATCAAATCAAATGATTGATACATCTCCTCATGCCATGAATTGAGCCACCAATAAGAAATGTGTGAGCCTCCTTGGGGAATTCGTAGATCCTTCTCTCAAGTATATATGTCATGCGTAGGAAGTAGTGGAGTTATAGTGGAGGCAAGCCTCCAACAAACTTTCGATCAAATATTCATCTAGATATTCCCCAATATACATTTATGTCCAAGAAATTCAATTTGCCAAGTCACCAAATGGATTTCCTCATTTGTAGCTAGGAATTCGATTTCCCCGTGTGCTCAATGGTTTAATGATGTCATATGCCAAATAATCTTCCACTTGTGCTTTGACTTGACTCTTGACTTGAGATAATTTCCAATTCATTTCCATGTCATTTTGTCACATGAAGTCTTTTATTTTTCTCTTATTTGTTTAATTTTTGGGCTAATTTATTGCCACATTTTCCACTAAACTTTGGAAAAGTGGATTTTGAGGGTCTAGAGCTTATTTTTTACCCCTAAAAGTGTGTCTTTGTAGAATTTTGAAGGTCATAGGTGTACTTTTAAGCACACATACCCCATAAAAATGATCACTTGTTACATTTTACAATCAGAATTTATTAAAATTTTCGTCTAGCGAGAAATTTTAAAAATTAAAAAATTGACCCCTATACCTAATAAAATTCTATGAAATTTTACGAGTGATATAGTATGGTAATATACAATGATTATAGACACTAAGACTCTCCCACGACGTCACCATCAAGCCGCACTTCGGCTTTGGAGTTATGCTTGGAGGAAAAAACTCAATTAATTATTAAATTCCCGAAAGTACCTAATAATTAACCAAGTGAAAAAACCTCCCAAAGTAAACTCACTTGATGAAAATGTCCCAAAGTACCTAGGCTTGTTACATGACTCAATTCATCACACTAGCATCAGTTTACAACATCCCTACAGGGCTTACGGAATTTGAGTACAATATAGAAGAAGATGAGAAGAAGTTAGACATAAAAAACTCTAATGATATATGAACTCTGATGGTACATGAAGCCTCTGACATATCCTCAAGCATGGAGTCTTCAAAAGTTTTAGATGCAAATTTCAGTGGTAAACAAATGGCAAAGAAAACTAGAGAATATAATCATCTCTTAGAGAGAGATAACTCAAATCAATATGGTACCATATAATTATAACTACATGAACAAGCTTTCTCAATTTAAATAGGCAAAGTTCCAAAAAAACTATAAACATCTATCTTCATAATGTATACTAGTTTATATAAAATAATTTAGGGCCAAAATAATAATATATCAAAAATACACTTATCAACATAACCATTTTACCAACAACAAACATTATAACACTCTCTATATATTTATTCTTGAATGATTATAACACGGTATATTAGCAATCAACATGGCCCTACAAAACTCTTGCTTATAAATTTAGAAGACATTGTAATACAAATGCAACACATTCAACTGCAAATATTGGATATAAATTGAGACTAGCATGATCACTTAACAAAATATCAAGCATAGATTAGAACACTACACTAGAAATTGTTGTCACAACTTTGATTATGAGCATAAGCATAACCACAATCATGAGAAAATATAGATCCATGCATGGGCACAATATAAACTAGAGAAACCATTAAAAACACTTTGTAACCACAACTATCGAGCACATTCAGTTGCACATCAATAAGGAAAATGTGTTTACAACACATATATACATAATAGTACAATAATAGTACAATAATAAAAATGGAGCTAGTTGATGACACAATTTAACAAGTGAAAATTGAACACCCTCAACAGTTTTTAATTAACTTGTTTCAAGGACTTTTCATGATAAATTATTCAAAATAAAATTCCCTCCTTAGTCCCTATATACCTATACAGGGAGGAAAAGAAAGGATTTATGACCACTAAAAACCATAATTCCAAACAAACACACTCTTATAACACTCCACCTTGATGAATAAAAATAAAGCAAAAATCCACTTCACTAACATCCAACTTAATTTTTAGGAAACATCGAAAACAATGAGTATAAAATGTAAGCCATTAACAGACAAATGACATCAATAATGACTTAAGGATCCACACTCAAACATAAAACAACTAGAGATCCAAACCAATTGCCACAAATAGAATAACAAAGATAAGCTCATGGCCTGTAAACACAAATGAAATATTATCATCATAAATTTACAACCAAAATGCAACTATAATAACACAACCCGCTCGAAAACCCTATGGGGCAAAGGAAAACACTATGCAAACAATGTGCTAACAACATAAAAGTAGCACTATTAAACACATAAAAAAAAATCCAAACATTGTTACAATTATCATAGGAGACAATACAAAGTCATGGACCAACATTGCAAGCTTTAAGCTAACAAACAAGACAAGGAGTTAATGGAGAAGATTGAGGAGAACCCTTTCTTATTCAATAGAAGACACCTTAGGTAATAAAGAATTAAACATCATGGCCATCCCACGCTTCTCTTCTTTTCTTTTATTTATTGTTTAATTTTTTTAATAAATTTTAAACCTTGAAATTACCCAAGTTTAATTAATCACATCAATTCCACCAACTAATGAAGAGTGAAAATTGTTATTTATAATTTTTAAAAATAACTTCAATGTTTTCAAACAAAGGTAATTAGATTAAATCCCATATGTAAGAGGATTTGGAAAAAATTGTTCCAAATTAATGCAAGAATGGACTTTGATATTCTCAACGTGTTTGCACAAACAATAAATTCACATAAATATAAATTTTCTCTTTTTTCAAAAACAAAATCGATTACTTTTTGTGTTAAATATAAGAGGGGTTGCGATTGTACCATCCAAACATTTAATTGAAACAAGAGAGATAAATTATCTAAAAAACATCCAGTGATTATTCCCATTTGTCCTAATTTTAGAATTCTATAACTATTATTGAGTATTTGACTTGCATAAAGACCTAGAAACTAGTCACACAAAATTACAAATTTACTAAACATAATAAAGCTAAATACTTTTGTCACCATGCCCAAAAAGGATAATCATATTTTTTCTACAACTGACAATAATATAGATTGATCTACTCTCGTAGCATGTTCATAGTGCTATTTCATAGTGTCTTCTTCCATATTCGCTACTTTCCATTGTCCGATAGAATCTACAGAGATCACTAGTGAGGTAGAATGCCTCAAATTTACAAACCCAAGATTTTGTTCAACTTCCAAATACCAACTCTCTCTCTTGTAATTCTTATTTATATTTTCTTGCTCTTTCAACTTCTCCCTATTGTTCCTTTTCTCAACCCCCTATGATAATTATTTTCATCTTATGCTTCTCCAGTAGGGCCTTCAACCCAACATTTGTTTTTTTGTAGCATTCTACTCCTTTTCATAATTGTGTTCTCAATCCCTTCTCCCCATTACCTGTTCTTTAATCTCTTGATCATCATAAAAAATGTGTTGACACCATCTAAGCGGGTCATAAAGGTGATCTTGGTGATTTTCCATTTTACATGTTTCAAAGCATCCAACGTGATTGTTAACCCTAAATTCTTTTATCCTATTAGAATGAGGAAAACACGTGAACCTAACCACAATCTCATAAGAGTGGTTGTTCAAGCTTGAAAAACTATGATAAAACCAACTTGAGAGAGAGTAACCCCAAGGCGAATTAAATTTCCCAAAAGAGCAATCAACTATCGATATCTTAAAAGTGTTAGTTTCTTTAAGCCCGTCCACACAATCAATGTGCCAATAACTTTTTATACACATTAAATTTATTGTTACCAAAAAACCGTTAAAAGATTAGATCTAAAATCTATGCATAAGTAACACAATTGAGCTTCTAATAAATTATGTGCAACATAAATAAGAAATCTAAGCACATAACCTTTTACACGACTTTAAGATCAAAGATATGCAACGCAACCTTCTCTGGGGTTCCTCAGGGCAAAATCGCAAATTGGCATTAGTAAAATGGGCGACAGTCTGCACACCAAAAAAGCAGGGAGGTCTGGGACTGTGAGATCCTCAACACAGCAATACATTGATGGGAGCAAGATTATGGTGGCGTTGGGTGTCAAGCCCACACATGCCATGGGCCAAACTATGGACTGCAAGATATGTGAATAATCGACCGCCGGAAGAGCTAATCAGAATCACCAATACAGCTACAGGCTCTCTAATTTGGAATGCAGCATAAAGCGCTAATACAACAGCACAACTTTTGGGAGATACGCGATGGTAGAACTGCAATATTTTGGACTGGCTCATGGCAACAGCGACCCAAAATTTTAGAAGTCCTCCCACCTCCAAATCTTGAAGGAAATGACATCAACCAAAATGACCATGTCTATCAGCACTAGACTCAAGACATCAATCAAGGATTTAGGCAATGGAAACAGGCTGAACAAATAATACTTCAAGAAACAGAAGACTACTACAAATATTTGCACATGGAGCTCGCCAATAGGAAAATCAGATACACAAATGCAAAAGACGTATGGAGATGGGGATACACTCCGAGGGGGATATACACAACAAAAAAAGCATATAAGTTGATGCTTCAAACACAAGAAACAATAGACGCCATCTGGACACGCTTATGGATTACTGGAATATGGCCCAAAGTCTCTACCTTCACCTGGCTGCTCTATCATCAAAGAATTCTCACTTGGGACAATCTAATTAAAAGAGGATTCTAGGGATCCTCATACTGTCCTAATTGCAAGAAACAAGGTGAAACTATTCAGCATCTCATGGATTCTTGCCACATGGCCAACCAATTATGGGAAAAACTCACCTTCAGGTGTCAACGACCTTGCAGAATATCGAGGGACATCCCAAGCACCATTCGCAATTTGGCCCCTACTCCCTACAACAGCAAGCTTCTAAACACTCTCTGGACAATCCTCCCAGGCTTATTTCTCTGGACAATTTGGAAGGAAAGAAACAAAAGAATTTTCAAAAACCAAAGTACTCCACTGGAAATCATCTGGAACAATCTATGCCAGAACATTCAAGAAACCCTGGCACTCCAAAAATGGAAAGCAGAGGACCACCCCACTCAGGCACAGGAACAGAATATTTGGGACAACTGCAAAATACGGATCCCGCAAGCTCAACATGATCACAACGAGTCCACCATCATCACTAAGTCGTCCACACAATGGAATCCACCCACCCACAAATGTGATCAAACTTAACTTTGATGGGGCCTCAAAAGGCAACCCAAGCAAAGCAAGACACGGAGGAATATTCAGAAATCATGAAGGCAAACCTCTACTACTATACTTTGGTTCAATTGGATGGGACACAAATAATTCAGTAGAACTGGAAGGATTATGGCAAGGTATGAATCTAGCTCATCAACATAACTTTCATCTTCTTATAATAGAAGGGGATTCTCAAATCCTCATCAACATGGCTACCCAAATACAAATGGGAACCCTGGCTTCGAAAGTAGCCACCAGCTGGAGACTATCTGCTCATCTAGAACTAATAGAGCAATGGATTAAAAACAGAAGAGCCACCACTTTCATTCATGTCAAAAGAGAGAGCAACAAGGTTGTCAATCTTCTGGCAAACACAAGAGTCGAACATGATCAGGTACTCCAATCAGGAACCATCAACATTCTAAATGACCAAACTCAATTACAAGAATGCATTGACCTGGTGGACAAGGAAGCACAACTCCTCGATGCGGGTGTACATCAAGATTAATATGTTGGCAGCAGAATGGGAAGGGAAGTGGCCTAGCCACATGGCCCTCCATAATCCCGCACACCAAACCATAAAAAGACTTAATAGCGACCATAAATGGAAATTAAGTTGGCACTGTAATCAATCTGACTATGTCTACCCGCCTCAGCTCGGCTTAATGGCGACCTCTGGTAATTTTAATTCCACCGCCATTGTCTCTAATCCCTCGCCTATGCAATGCCATTGCCCACTGGCCACAGCGGAACCAAGCTCATGCACTGCTACGGGCAGGCATTGCAGCATTCTATGCTGCATTGAAATTGGCTCGAGCAATCATTTTACACAGAGCTTGATCTGCAATTTTATTCTCCACCCCGCGTCAGCTGCTATTCCTTCCTCTACACTGACCTCTGAACATGTTGCACCATCTCATCACTCTAAGCTGTCTCCCAGCAAACATTCTCCTCCCCCTGGCATCAAAAGGCCTAGGATTCGCCATAGACTGCGAAGCAGAAGAGGGAGCAGCAGAGGTAGATTACCTTGCTCTCCACCATCTCCTGCCTTAGACGCCTCCTCCCCCTCGGCTCAATTGACCATAAACCGATATCCAAATACTCGCAGTGGCAAAGGCTGCTCACGAGCTCTCTGCCTCCAACAGACGCATTTCGACTCTCTGCCCACTAAAATCCCCTCCAGTCCACAGTAGCCCCTCCGCTCAGCCCAATTCACCTACCACTTCTCCCTGAACCAACCCATCATAACGCCACCATCTCCATTACATTCCATGAGGAGAAAACTGCCTGTGGTGGACACCCTACAAGCGAGGAGCCAGCCAGGGTCGAGGGAATATCACACTGTGCAGGGGCTAAGCATGACACTCCTTAGGACAAGAAAACTGTGGAGGAGAAGGGTCGAGATCACCAGGCGGAAGATGACACGGGAGCAACGCAGCAGGAAGAAGACGACATGGATTCACATAAGCGTTTCATCATTAAGGAACACCCGTCGCTGTAACATGACACTTGACTTGCCAGCATGACATTTGACCGGCCATACAACATGCCATGTGTGTTCAAGTCTCAGGTTCTGGGAATTATGTTATCTGGTTTTTTCGGGGCTTTTTTGGAAAACTTGTTATCATTTGGTTTCTTTGATGATTTTCTGAAAAGCTAGTTAGACACTGTACTTAATTGTTGGTTTCCCTTGCGTGGGCAGCAAGATAATATTTGCAATTTCATTTTGGAACTGGACTGGTTTTCCGTTATGGGTAGTCACAATTCTGTTTTGTTGTTATATACCTTAAACTATGGCACGGACATGCAAAATCCAAAGCCTCAATGTACCATTATGTTACAGTAATAGAATTTAGCATAATTTAGTAAATAAATAAATAAAAACACCTTTTACATGACTTTTACCCTAGAAAACCCTAGTGTAGAGAAAAACCAACAAAGAGGAATTTCTTTTTCTAAGTAATATTGTTCTATTGATATGGTACAAAAAGAGGTAACAGAGAGGCTTGACCTTAGAGTTGTTGAGCATCAATTACCATCAAAAATTGAATCTATTTGTTTTGGACTGTCACAACCTAGGGGAAACCAGTCCATTTAACCATAAAGACTGCCCCAACATAAGGGAAACCATCCAATTGAACCCAAAAGAAAAAAACCACACCTGGGTAAACATTTTTTTTCCAAAAAGACAGAGAGAAAATGCATGTCTAGAACCAAAAACAGGAGTCCTAAAAACAGTGCTCAGACTTACACACATCCACCTGGCAGCAAGAAGCAGTGACTAGTTGCCATGCGTCAAGTTGGTGGATCCTCCAGGGCTGGTTCCTCCTCGATCCTACGAGAAAATTGGTACCAGTCATCATCCGCGTCAGACACGCCACGTCCCTGAGGTGGTGGAGCCTCCTAAATGCCACCTTTGCCCATTTGCATTTCAGAATTGTCGTTCAGTCTGCTTCCCGAAGCCTTCATGCCATTATGCTTGTCATGCTCAGCTGAAGCACCACCAGCTATAGCTTTGCCATGCAGAGCCACTTTGCCTTCATTTTTATGCCTGTTGCCAGGGATGCTGACTCCTCGGCAACCTGAAGCCTCCGTGCTCTGCTTGTCTGTGAGCTCAGACAGAGGAGCTTGCGGCTCAGACTCTTCTGCGAAGGAAATTGTGACAGTAGCAGTGATTATAAGCCGATTTAAGGTGTTGCGGAAACAGAACTGGGTGTTGTGAGGTGCAGGATAAGGAGGAAGAGGGAAATCCACAAATTAAACTGCTACATCTCTCCCCTCAATGGCTTGAGAGCTAGCTCGACCCCTGCCACTTCTGGTATTCGGGTAGCAACGAGAGGGAGATTTGAGAGGATTCAGCGTCTCAGTGGAGGAGTCAAGGGAAATGGTGGCGGAGCTAGTCGAAGTCGGCGTGCGGATGATGCTTCCACGGGTTCCACCAAGCCCACTGTGCATACGATGCCTGAGGTGTGCCATAGCAGGATTATGAGTTAAGTTGACAGCAGAGGAATTGGAAGTATTTCGACGCGGAGAGTGAGCAGGGGAGGGTCGGGCCTGGTCTAATATACAGAGGCTGGAGTGAGAGATATGAAAAGCATTGCCAAGATCCAGGCAAGGAAGTAACCAGCAACGACTGCCGGTCACAGTGCGAATGCACGGTTCAGCAGCTTGTGGAGGGCAGACACCATGAAGAAGAGGAGGAATTGCATACCGTTCAGCAGGTGCCATGGCTATGAGGGAGATGAATGTGTCTCAGCTTTCAGAGTCATTTATTGCCATCTGCACTGTGTTATGAATTCGCCTGAGGTTGGCGCAAGGGATGATGCTAGTAGCCATATGTCTCTCCTGTCCACCGGCTGACCGTCTAATCACTTTAATTAACAAGATTGACACCCGCATCCGGGTAACAAAGAGGGATTTTATTAGGCTTCATAGAATAAATTGGGAAAATATTATAGCAATGGTTCCAGAGAATTTACAACCAAGAAAAACCTTAGTAAATGGCCCCTATCCTCTACATATTACAGCCCAATAGATCACCTATCCCTATGCAGCATACGACCACTTTCTTTGTAGCAAACTTGAACCAGGACATGGCTTATCCCCCAATAGAGAACTCGACCCTAAAGACTCAACCTCTCTCTCTTGCAAATTCACCTTGGACACAACCCCCTTCTTCAATAGATGGCAGTCTGAGCATGACCCCTCTCTCTCTGAACTCAATCCCTTATCCTCAACTACTCAACCTTCCTTCTTCTCACCCAAATCAACCTTCTTCTCTCTCACTCGATATGATCTCCAAATTGTGTCCTCCACTCACACATTCCAACAATTTATAAATTCTCCCATGACCCAATTTCCTCTTTGAGGTATCAAAGAAAAGATCAAAGGCCAAAATTTGATCTTATCACTTTATTTTGATATGGTCAAAAAGAAATATTAATTTCCAAAGTTATAAACTTTAGAAATCCGAGTTAGAAACAATAATAACTAGCCAAATTAATTATCATGCTTTTCCTAAGTTTAAACTTAGAAAAAAAATTGTTGAAATAAGTAATTATTAAGTTACATTTTGCATTCCTGGACAGAAGGCCTGTGCATAGACACATATCCGAGTTACAATTTTAACACTACCTCTTAGCAAGGAAGGTGTTCTACACCACCTCCAACTTGTCCCTGAAGAAGATGCACTTGCCTTTCACGAAGGCCTTTCTGAGGATGTATACAACTTGCTCATATGTAGGTAAATATGCCTTTATACACACAGCCTTGGGTGAAGTTATACCTAAACTTTGTATTTTTTTACCTACCATGAAACATTGGATGTTCTTAGAGCTTGATTCAACTCTATTTGTCACAACATATCACAGTCAGCTCCAACTCCTGATCAAACAACCCCATGAGTAACTTTTATATCCAAATGGCCTAACATGATTCCAAATGTGTTTCCATGTACTCAACCTTATTAGAAATCAATGCAACGGCATTTTGTTTCATGTTGAACAAAGAAACAACTCCAGACCCTGAGTTGAAACAACGGCCCAACATACTTTTCCTGTCAATTGTGTTGCCTACCCAGTCAACATATGAATAACCCACTAGCTTCAATCCACCTCCCTGGACAAACCTCAACCCATACTCTACCATACCATATAAATAACAAAGTATGTGTTTTGCTGCCACCTAGTGCACGTGCTTTGTCTCAACCATAAATTGATCAAGTGTATTAACAATAAAACTTATATTCGATTTGGTTTTTACCAAGTACATAAGAGATATAATCAGTTGCGTATATAAATGGGGTCCACTACCTTTGACTTGGAAGCATCATTTTTCTTCCAGTTGGTCACCATTGGTGTAGTCATAGGCCTGCAGTCCTATATCCCAAATCACTTTAGGATATCCATAATGTACTTCCCTTATTGAATGGAATGTCCCCAATTTTTTATTTACTATTGGAAGAAGCTAGCGAAGACTCTCGGGGTTGTGCTAGCAGTCATAGGAGTGAGGCTATACCATTGGTGGGCCAAAGCGGCCAATGCTAGGAGATAAATGTTGTTATCTTGAGAAAAATGGGACTAAGGGGGTCTAAAAAGTCCTTAACTAATTAAAAGAAAATCCCACTTTGGTGACTCACTTTGTTATGAAACTAGCTCACAAAAGATAGAAAATAAATATAAACACCTTGGACTTCAGCATCTTCAAGGGGCCTACCTCCTTTACATTACACAAACGAACAATTACCTCCTTTCTATATATAGGATTCTAAGGGGTCATAATATAATCATAGCCGACATAACAATAATAATGTAAGGGCATAGTAATAACAATAGTGGGCTTCTATGGGGCACAATAATAACAATATGGGGACTACATGGGCACAACAATATAATAAGGGGCTTGTACTAATAACAATAAGGGGTTACACTAGTGGTGTAGGGATCTAACATGCCCCTCTCCTTCAAAAAGTGTTGTCCTCAATGCTTGAGTAGTTCTTGATGCTTCTGTATAAATTCTTGTCCTCCCATGTGGAATCTTCAGTAGGTAAGTTCTTCCACTTGATGAGATACTCTAAAATTGATCTATTTCGTAGCTTTCAATTTCTTGGTTCTGTGACTGCTTCAGGTTCCAAAATGACTTTTCCTTCCTTGTCAAGTTCTCGAAATACTGTTTGAACTGGGATCTTCTACAACTTTTGAATGAGTTCCCATTCCTTTGGGCATATGGATATATGTAAGGCCTGATGTTTGGAGGAACACTTCGTGGAATCAAATGAATAGCATGATCATGATCACGAATAGGTGGGAGGCCTTTGGGAATCTCAAATACCTTAGAATGATTGTCCAAAAAATTTTGGAGATCTGGAGAAATACATGATTTCGATGTGGGATCCTCTAGTGAACAAAATTGTGCAATTATACCCCATTGTTCTTTATTTAGAAGTTTTTTCATGCTGTTAGAGTTGACTATCTTTCCAGGTTTTCCTTCAATACCCCTCAATTAAACTTCCTTTCCTTCCTAGAAAAATTTCAAGAAAAGTTATTGAAAATTAAAAGCTATCGTACCCAAAGATTGTAGCCATTGGACTCCTAGTAAAACATCAGCACCAGCCATTGGAATGGAAAGCATTGGGCTATTCAATACATATTCTCCCATGGATAGCTTGATATTATTGTAGAAAATTCACCTGTCGAACAAACCGATATACGCAATGTCCTAAAGCATAATACTTGTTCTACTTCTACAAAACATTAAGCAGAAGCATAATCGAATTCATGAGCAACATCAAGTAGAAACATGCACCACTGATCAAGAGAAATAATCACACATAACACAAGATATATCCAGGGGAAAGCACCAGCATAAAACCCCAACCATGTATTATCAATCAAGTGGAAATCCTCTTCACAATACAAACAGAAATAGCTCTCAAGCTATTCAGTTCTCAATGAACTATGAAGATATCAAGATATGTCTCATGAACCACCCAAGCCCTATTTATATAGGCTTTCCCTATGGTCCTTATGTAGTTTTCTTAGGAAATAATAGCAAAATCATATGTTATTAATTCCAACATACCAAAAACAACCAATGGTCCAACTACGTATTCCTTGAGAACACTAGTTCCTCAACCATGCAAAAACTAGTTACTAGAAATAGTTAAGCATCTGATAGTACACTGTCCCACATCTGATCTCAACGGGGTCTCTGACAGAACTGGCATGCAACAGTTATCCATGAGTGAATCCTCAGTTATCTAAAATAATAGTTGTCAGATGCATGCAAGCATTAACAAACTATATTTTATTATTTTAACAACTTGTTAAAATAATCTAATTGGACTTGACTAGTTATAACTAAATCAATTGATTCTCTCATTATAGAACTAAACCTTATCTCCTTTAATCAAGGGATAAATTCCTAAATCAAGGGAGAAAATAATTACATGATCTCACAAAGACTTCAAGTTTAATTTTCCATAATTAATTAACTCATGGAGATTAATTAATTAATATTTAAACTGTTGTTAAGACCAAAATTAATTTTACTTCCTATAAATAGACTAGGGACTGCTATAAATAGGAAAGAACCTAGAAATGTTATTTTTAAAACTTTCTATTTTTAGCAGTTTCACTTCTCACCCAATGTGGCCAATGACCTCACTGGCCAAACTGCTATTTTTAGACATGTTATTTTTAGCAGGTCTACTTTTAGCACATTCTATATTTATCATTTCTTGTTGCACATTTTTCAACACTCCCTCTCAACAAGAAAGGCTTTCTCTCGAACTCGATCCTGTAACTCTGGAATGTTCTGCATGCAACACATCTACCCGGTCCACTTGCTCCAACAACACTTGGAACAAAAACATTCCCAACTGACCACTTTGTTGGGCTAAGAACATACTCTGATGTTGAAGCTCTACCTGCTGCTGACAAGTGCTCCCTCTCTGACATCTATGCTACTGCAACATCCCCATGCACCTCGCACCATTGGACACCTCTCTGCGCCACCTAGCACTGTGCAAAACACTTGTACCTCTCGCATTGCTGCAGCCTGCTAGCTATGCGTTGTCCTGGGATTCCCTGCACTGTCGCTCTCTCTGCCGCTCCATCCGCATTTGTCTCTACCCAATCAATCAGTTCCTGCTACTCCACATCGGGGCTCCTGTAGCAAGCTCTCATCGAAGAGGTTGGGTACCTCAAGGATCATGCCCCTCCTCCTTGGGACGATCAATCCACATCAACCCACCTCCTACCTGGAGGTATGGCTGCATGCGATCCCTCTGCCCACCTGGCTCGAAGTTTCCCCTACTGGAGGTCTCTGCATGAGTAGATGTCTCTACTCGATCTCCACTCAGCTTCCCCTATTGTGGCTGCTCCATAACCTCTTGAAGTTGTTGTACCAATCGTGGCTCCTCCACAATTGTCTGAGACTTCTTCTGGCTCTGCATGTTGAGAGGTAATATACCTTCCCTCTCAACCACCAAGTCTCCATCATTTGCCTTACTGCTCAAGGCTTTGCATGCATCTTGAATCTCAAGAGCATACAGGTTCTTGACCCGTGAACCAATCTGCTTCACATGTCTAGTGATGATGTGTCTAAGGAAAATCTTTCACTTACTGAAGACTACATCATAGCCTCTATCTTCCAGCATCGTGATCAACACCAAGTTTCTCTTCAGTCCTGGTACATACTTAACATCGGTCAAGGTAAGGCAAGATCCATGCTCCCTCTAAAAAATAACCATGCCTACACCTGAGACACTATACTTCTCATCATTACCCATCACTATGAGTATCTAGAGATCTTTCCCCTCCAAAGTACTGAACAAACTCTTATCGTCGGTCATGTGGAAAGAAGCTCCACTGTCAAGAAACCAACCACTTCCCACCATGGATGAAACCATGCATGCGAAGAGTGTGAAATCCAACTCAAACTATGAAGCAATGCCTCCCTCAGGATCCCTTCACCGCGATCCTTTCTTGGATTCCTCGTGGGACCAATTTAGACAAATCCATAATGGCCCACCTCATGACAACGAAAGCATCGCACTTTCGATTTGTCAACCTTCTTCCCATCATTGGAAGAACTGGTTTCGGAAAGAGAAACCTTCTCCTTCCCCTTCTTTGCCTTACTCGCTAAGGCACAGTTCTCCTCATCATGCATGGATGAAGAACTATCTCTGGTGCTACGTCTGATCTCCTCCTGCATCAAATCTAACCATAGTCGTTCCCAATTTGGCAATTTCTCCCTTCCATTCACCGAGTCCTGGTAGCTATGCCAGCTCTTAGGAAGGCCAAGGAGTGCTAGACTCAGCATATCCTCATCCGATGTCACGACCCCTACACTTGCAAGCTCATCCCTACATGTGATGAGCTTGGTCAGATACATAGAGATCGTCTCATCCCTTTCACACTTGATCTTTTGAAGTTTGTCCTTCAGTGCCAACTTCCTTTGATCACTTCTATTCTGATATAAATATTTCAATGTTTTCCACGTTGCAAATGGAGTCTCCTTCCCATGGAGGCTAGAGACAATGTGATCTCGCACTCCCTCCAAAAGAAATCTTCTAGCTCTAGCCACACACTTCCTCCATTCCACCTACTCAGTCTTGTTAGTAGGCTTAGGAATTTCTCGATCAATGAAATTCCTTAAGGCCATTATCTTCCAAAACTGCCTCCATGTGATCCTTCCAAGCTATATAGTTTGAGTTGCCATCAAGGGCATACTCAAGCCTCAAACCATAGAATGCCATCGATTGAATAGATCGTTTTGGATAGAACTTGAAATTCTTATATCCCAAATAATTAAAACTTCGAGATTTCACTGCTAGTATACTATTCTTGCTTTGATCACCTGTGCGTCTTGATAGCCATGTAAGAATTTTCTTTTTCATAATCAGCTAGCTTTGATCACCATGTAGAACTTTCTAACAAATCAGCTAGGCTCTGATACCATGTAGAAATTTCACCTGTAGAACAAACCGATATATGCAATTTCCTAAAGGCATATACTATAGAAAAATACATACATAACCAAAACATAACGCGAAGCATAACGAACATGACAACATCAAGAGAAACATGCATAACTGATCAAGAGAAATAATCACACATAACACAAGATATATCCAGGGGAAAGCACCAACATAAAACCCCAACCATGTATTATCAATCAAATGGAAATCCTCTTCACAATACAAAAAGGATTAGCTCTCAAGCTATTCAGTTCTCAATGAACTATGAAGATATCAAGATATGTCTCATGAACCACCCAGGCCCCATTTATATAGGCTTTCCCTATGGTCCTTACGTAGTTTGTTTAGGAAATAATAGCAAAAGCATATGTTATTAATTCCAACATACCAAAAACAACCAATAGTCCAACTACGTATTCCTTGAGAACACTAGTTCCTCAACCATGCCAAAACTATTTACTAGAAATAGTTAAGCATCTGATAGTACAATGTCCCACATCTGATCTCAACTGGGTCTCTGACAGAACTGACAT
>APFE030141995.1:4481-17766 GCA_000404065.3 Pinus taeda
GGTAATAACCCAAATTTCCCTCAAACTGGTTCTGCTTTTGCTATTTCGGTTTCTGTCTTTGCGAATGACTTGATGAGTCAGAAGGCTTTACTTTCCGAGCAATTCTATGGATTGAAAACTTCCTTCGTTCTTCATTCCGGGCTTTTCTGGCGTGTAAGCTTCAGGTATCTTTGTAATCATGCTGCTTTTGTGCGCCTTTGATTCTGAGCTTCAGATGACCTATCGGTCGTTAGCATCTGCTGAGTGATACTCTGGAATCTGTAGTCCTATCGTATGTGGTTCCTGCTTCTGAAGAGGTTTCTTCTGTGTTCTCCAAGCATCGGTGCTTTCCCCTTTTCCTTAGATGTTTCCTACAAAAATTGCTCCATGTTATCTCCTGTTTTATAGTTTGCGTAAAGGAAAAGAGTAATTGAAAATAAAGATTGATATGAAAGCTTTAGATCTTGCGTGTGTATGATCATGACATTCAAAGTGAACTGACTCTTCGAAAAAACAAAAAGCAACCATTCATACAATCATTACTTTCTTTTTCACAGGCGCGCACTTAATTCTGATTAAGGTATTCCCAGTTGGATTAAATCCACCCCTCGAACATCTCGAGGGTGCGGAAACTTGGTTCCAGCATCCCCCCATACTGCTTCGGGTGAGACCTTAGTCTGTGCTTCACGGGTTGTTGTTGAAAGGGCCAGTAGTACAAGGATTTGTTTGGATGAATAACTCTGAACCTAGGTCAGGACCCCTCAAGCCAACATCACATATATATACATGCCAAAGCATCCATAAAACCTAATCCATTAACCCTGGATTAGAACATAGTCGTAGTTCCCTTGACCGGATCTACAAAATACCATGGACCGAAAACCATTGCGCCCAAAACTATGTGTGAAAACCATGCACAAAACCATAGGTAGGTTTGCCCACCTAATATAGGGTCTAAAAAAAATTTCCCTGGCGTGCTACCCCGAACCCCATAGAGAGGGGTTGCTTCTCCCCATTGCACATTGGCACAACAAAGGGGGGGCTCCACTCCCCCTCTACTAGGGCTAGTTGTGGAAAGAATATAACACAACCCAACATTTTCTCATTTGTTGTTTTATTTCTATAGGAGAGCTTAGTCATTGATCCAACCCTGCAACGCCCATTGTTTCTCTACACGAAGAGAAATTCTCAGAGCTCACATATTTTGTCAATGCATCTGCAATATTATTCAAAGTGTCCACCTTTACCAGCAACACCTTTTTGTCTTCTATCATATCCCTCACAAAGTGATACTGAACATCAACGTGCTTTGTATTTGAATGATAAGAAGGGTTCTTTTCCAAGAAAATTTCACTTTGGTTGTCACAATATATCCTTATAGCTCATTGTGCTAACCCCATACTTGAACACAATCTTTGCAACCAAACCGCTTCCTTTCTTGCATGAGTGGCTGCCATGTATTCTGCCTCTGAAGTTGGCAATGCCACTACATATTGTCTCTTACTCATTCAACCGAATGCACCTCCAAATAGGTTAAACAGATACCCACTTGTAGATATTCTTTGATCCAAATCTCCAACCCAGTCTACATAAAAAAGGCCACGGATGTCCAAAACTTTGTCCAATCCTGGTCTTCCTTGGTAGCACAAACCATAGTCACTAGTGTCACAGAAATACCTGCAAACCTACTTCATTGTTGTCCAATGCTCCTTCCCTTGTTTTGACATAAACCTACTCAGTACTCCCACTACATGTGCAATGTATGGTCTAATACAAACCATTGCATACATCAAACTATCGACTGCACTTGCATATGTAAGACAAGACATGTACTCTTCCTCTTCTTGTGTCTTGGGGCACTATTGAGGAGATAACTTTACACCTATAGGAATATGAACCTTCACCGGCTTACTATCGTACATATTAAACCTCTGCAATATTATCTTGACATACTTCCTCTAGTTTAACTAGAGCTTCCTCTTTGCCCGTTCTTGCTTAATTTCCATGCCCAAAATATAGTTTGTAGCACCAATATCTTTCATGTCAAATTTGGAGGACAATTAGATCTTCAAATCCTAGATAATTTCTTTGTCATTTCCTACCAGCAACATATCATCCACATACAAGACTAGATAAATAACATGGTCTCCAATTAACCTAAAATATACACAGTGATATGCTTTGTTTGTGGTGAAGCCAAGTCCTTGTATAAATGTATCAAATTTCTAATACCACATCCTTGGTGACAGTTTTAACCCATAGAAAGACTTTTTTTAACTTGCATACCAGTTCTTTCTTACCCTTCACTGTAAATCCTTCAGGTTGCTTCATGTGTATATCTTCTTCTAGATCCTCGTGAAGAGATGTTGTATTCACATCCATCTATTCTACCTCAAAATCAAAAGAAGCAACAACAAATAAAAGTAATCTAATAGAAGATACCTTGGCAATAGGAGAAAAAATATCACCTAAATGAATTCTCGACACCTGGGAATAACCTTTTACTACCAACCGAGCTTTGTATTTCTCCACCTTTCCTTCTGCATTCGTATTCTTCTTGAACACCCATTTTCTACCAATGGGTTTCCTTCTAGCCGACAACTCCACCAGATCCCAAGCCTTTTTTTGTGCAAAGATGCCATTTCATCAACCATTGCCCATTTCTAGAGTTTGTCATCCTCTGAATCTACTGCTTCCTTCACAGTTCTAAGATCATCGTCAGTAATAGATAAAGCAAAATTTGAATAGAAAGCGTATGGAATATACCTTTTTGGTTGTCTTCTTTCTCGAACTGATCTTCTCACAACTGGAGTTTGTGGCTCTTCATCTTCTAATTATTCTTCTATTGTAGAGTCTGGTTCTTCCTCCTTTAGCTCAAATTTTATTTTCTTAGGTTCCTTTTGTAGGACTTCATGTTTAATAACATATTTCACCTCTCTAAACACCACATCTTGGTTGTATACAACCTTCCTTGTTACTAGGTTCTAAAGCTTATAACCTTTTAAACCATCCTTATACCCAATAAAGATGCACTTTCCAAATTTACTATCCAGCTTTGTTCTTTTGTCCTTTGGACATGTACATATGCATCACATCCAAATACCTTAAGATGTAAAAGAGTGGGTTTCTTAACAATCCATACTTCTTGTGGATTCTTATCCTCCAATGTTGATGAAGGTGATCTGTTGACTAGGTAACATGTTGTCTCCATCGTTTCTGCCCATAATTCCTGTCCTAACTTGACACCACTAAGCATGCTTCTTTCCCTTTCCATCAAAGTCTTGTTCAATATTTATGCAACTCCATTTTGCTAAGGTGTGTATGGAGTAGTCTTCTATCGTGCTATACCATACTTCTTACAGAACTCTTCAAATTCATTCTTGTAAAACTCTCCATCGTCATCTGTCCTCGGCACCTTTATTTTCTTCTCTGTCTAGTTTTCCACCAGATCCTTAATTATTTAAACTTGTCAACGACTTCAAATTTCTTCTTGAGGAAATATATCCATGTATTCCTTGAGAAGTCATCTATAAATGATACATAGTACATAGATTTACCAAGTGATGGAATCGACATAGGTACAAACAAATCATTGTGCGCAATCTCTAATATCTGTTGCACCCTCTTACCACCAGAGGGGAACTCACTTGATTTTGCTTCCCATTTACACAATTTTCATAGAAATAAAAATCTAGAGAACTATTAGACATACCTTCTACCATACATTTACCATGAAGTATTCGAAGGCCCTTCTCTCCAATATGTCGAAGCCTTTGATGCCATAGCATGGTCTTTTCTCTAGAGACCACTAGATTTTCTACTCCATTTTCAAGAACCACAGAACTGTTGCACCCATCAATAACAATGCTACCTTGCAGCTTGTACAGAGTTCCTATCCGAACTCCTTGCATCAATACCAGTGCTCCCCAAACCATATTACAGGTATCTTTCTTGAACACTGCTTTTACACCTACATCTCTAGCTTGCTTATAGAAATCAAATTTCTCGCTAATGCAGGAATATGCAGAACACCCATAAGTGTTCTAATCCTTCTACCTTGCAACTTCAACTTGACTTTTCCATGACTAATGATTCTAGCCTTCCTGTCATCCCCCAAGAAGACATCACCACCATCATGTTTCTCATAATCGCAAAACCACTCTCTATGGGGAGTGAAGTGAAAGGATGCACCTGAGTTAATCAACCATACCTCATGATCTACATGTGTACTTAAAGAAGAATCCAAGTACACATCTCCACCTTCATCTGAGGTGGTTTTCACCTCTGTAGAGGGAGCATCATAATATCCATTTCCTTTCTTAGGAGCTTTAGATTTACAGTCCCTTTTGTAGTTCCCTTCCTTTCCACATTTCCAGCACACCTTTATAAGTTTTCCTGGAGATTTAGATCTCCCTCTAGATTTAGATCTCCCATTCGAGGACTTATTTTTGTTTTTGTGATGGGATAATCCTCATACAGGCAAGGCATCAACATTCTGGCTCTCCATATTTTTCTGTCTCATCTCCTTTGTCAACAAGGCTGAGACTATTTCATCAAACTAAAAGGTAGTTGCATTGCTACCTATTGCAAAAACCAGACTATTCCATGAATCTGGTAGAGAATACAACAAACTGATGCACTTATCTTCATCTAAAATTTTAATATCAATAGATAATAACTAGCTTACCACAATATTCAATGCGTTCATATGCTTTGCCACTGAGTCTCCATATTTCATCCTCATGTTATACAACTTTTTTTGTAGGAACAGTTTATTCACCAGAGACATAGATTGGTACAGAGTCCCTAACTTGTCCCACAAAGCCTTTGTCGTAGATTTCCATGATACATTCAACAATACTGAATCTAAGACACACAATCATATTATTCTTTTTACCTTCTGATCCAACTTCTTCCATTCTTGATCAGACACTCCCGTTCGTTTAGTACCTGGTCTACTGTGATCCACTGATCTTTATCCACCAACAGATCCTCCATCTTGAGTTTCCACAACTCAAAACTTTGACCATTAAATTTCTCAATCTCTATCTTTCCACTTCTCGCCATCTTCTTTCACCACCAGAATCGATCCCGCAAATCTCCCACTGAATAGGGTCTACCACAGTCTCGAGCAAAACCCCTTAGTAGCAAAGGTGTTCCCTTGAAGCCAAAAAAACTCTGATACCAAATGTAGGTTTTAACCCTGTACAAAAATTACCTGCATACGAATTATAAAAAAATAAATAAACAAAGGTGAGAGCATAACACATAAAACAAATATACACAGAGATTTTCCCCCTGGATCCCAAAACAGGGACTACCAAATTGATTTTTCATTATTTTCTTGTCAATGTTACAATACATATATATACATGTTGAAGCATCCATAAACCCCAATCCATTAACCCTAGATTAGAACATGACCGTAGTTCCCTTGACCGGATCTACAAAATACCATGGACTGAAAACCATCGCACCCAAAACCATGTGCGAAAACCATGCATAAAACCATAGGTAGGTCCGCCCACCTAATATAGGTTCCAAACAAAATTTCCCTGAAGTGTTGCACCGAATCGCATAGAGGGGGGCAGTAGCATAGGTAGGTCCGCCCACCTAATATAGGGTCCAAACAAAATTTCCCTGAAGTGTTGCACCGAATCCCATAGAGGGCGGCTATTGCCCCCCTTGTGACCCCCCACCTGCACATTGGTGCAATAAAGGGGGGCTCCGCCCCCCTTCTAACCCCCCAATTCAATTATTGGGGCTAGTCGTGGAAATAATATAACACAAATCAACATATTTTTTTGTGAAGTACACTTCCCCAACTAGTGGGTTTGACCTCATAGCTATCCAAATTAACATATATGGAAATTGAATAGCCTTACTATAATTTTGATAGTCATGATAGTTGGATTTAATGAGATTAGCCACACGATTTGCCAACTTGTATTGAATTCCAGACTTCCCAATTTCACCAATGGATTTAAGGATTGTGAGCTTGATGTCTGAAGCTTGACCTGATGAGGTAAGGCAAAAGGAGATAATTGTACATATCCATCTAGCCATAGGGTCTTGGACTTGACTAATGATGAGACTTCTTGAATTATTCTCAAAGGTGCCTCCAGCGAGCTTTGTGACCCAATCATTTGCATCAGTTGTGGTTGGTACCTTGGTTCCTTTTTAGGACAGTACAATTATCAGATGGATAGTAGTACCGAAAAGAGAATGTGGTTGATCTAGCCACAACATGCCATTATGGTACCTACTTACTAGGTATTTGGCAACCTCCTCTTTAATACCGTAGAAGTTTTCAACGAATGGGGAACCCAAAATGTTTCAGATTCCTAATTTTTCTAAGAGGTTTGTATGATAATTCCATTGGTCTCCTGTCTTGGCCCACTTAAGGTAGGATTCACAGTGCTTCTCCCATGCAGGCTCATCAACATTTTCCTACCTAATGTTGTGCATGTGAATATTTAGCTTCATTTTACTAGTGAGGTAGAAACGTGCTTTGGTTTTGGGGTCCACTGTGACTTCTTCTTTGTTGGTTCTAACCTTTCACTTCGCCATAGAGAAATCATCCCAAAATTCTTCTATTCAGAGATAATCTAAGATCTCTTAATCATAAATTACAAGGTCAGAACATGTTAGGTCCCTATAATACTAGTGTATTCCCCCATTATTGCCATTGTAGCCCTTGTTGTTATTGTTGTCCTCATATTGTTATGATTGTGCCCCACAGAATTCCACTATTGTTATTGTTGAGCCGTCACATTATTATTGTTATGTCGACTCTGATTATATTGTGACCCCTTAGACTCCTATATATAGAAATGAGGTTCTGTCATTTGAATCATCAAAGAATTATTAGATTGTGTAATGTAAAGGAGGTTTCCCCCTCGAAGAGGCTAATTTTGAGGTTCTTGATCTATCTTTTCTTCTATTTTGTGTGTTGGTTGCATAACATTTGGTATGAGAGCTTTGGATTCTAGGGTTTCATTGCTTGAAACAGGTCCTCGTGGAATTTTCACTATAATATTTTTGTACAAAGCTTCAGAAGCTAAAAGAAACCCATTTGAGGCAAAATCATGATTAATGTCATGATTGAATTTCATACCTTTTCATGCTATATTTAAGAGATATGAGCCGAGGAAATTATGGTTTTTGCAGGCTTCAAAATTCCATCTCAAACAGGTGACCTTGGGAAAATCGTCATAACTTTCTCTCTAAGCATCAGATTTGAATTTCATAAAAAGTGACAAAAATAGGATGTCTTGTAGTTTTTTGGGTATTATTTTCAGGTCTGAAGGTCGAAACAGTGACATGTGGCACTTTGTATAAGTTCGCTCTACTGAACTAGCCTATATTCAAGTCATCGTGGGAGATTGCGCATAACTCTTTCTTGGACAATCCAATTACAATAAGAATTATGGGGTCAGAAAGAAGAATCATAGGGATACCACATGACAAAATTTTATACCTTGGAGATCCTCAATTATAGAGATACATCAGATTCAATATCGAGATCCTACAAAGTGAAAAAAAAAGGTGTGTAGCTTTTTTAAATTTTCATAAATTTTGTTTAAGAAAGTAGTTTGAAGTGTTTCAAAGGGAATTTTGAAGCATACTTATCATTAATTGATGACCCTAAGAAATAAAATGGAATCACCTAGTAAGCAACCCAAAATATTTACTATGACACATGAAGAAGAGGAAGAAATGAAACATGATATATCAAAATTATGAGACCAAGTGCAACAAGTTTCACTCTCAAAAAAAGTAATTGAAGCTAAGATGGATGGTTCAAAGAATGGAATGGAAGCTAAGATGGATGGCATGTATGCTAAGATGGATAGCATGGAAGCAAAGCTTAAAGGAAACATGGAACATTTGAAGATAGATTTGACAAAGTTGCTACAAGAAATGCGTCTTAATGGCGAAAGGGTAGTAAAGGAAAATCATGATTTCATAGAGTCTATCATTAAATTGAAGACCCACCACGCTCCAAAGATCGATATGAGGAAGTTTTATGGCAAGGATCCCGTAACATGGATACTAAAAATGGAGCAATATTTCAATCTCCATAATGTGCAAAACACACAAAAGGTACAAATTGCAACTTCATATTTGGAACCCAATCAATTTGTATGGTATCAATGGCTTTGCTCTCGTAAAAAATTTGACACTTGGTCAATTTTTACGAAGGAAATGATAGAAAATTATGAGGATACGAAGAGAAACACCTTCTTTAGTCAAATGATGAATCTCAAATAAAAGGGTTCAATGATGGAGTTCATTGAGGACTTCCAAAAATTGAATATAAGGGTAAATGATATTCCAGAGGAGCATAGGATTGATGTGTTCATAGGGAATTTAAAGAATAACATCCAACATGAGGTTCAACTTAGGGAACTTGATTCATTGGGGAAGGAATTCAAGTTGGCAAGGAAAATTGAAAGAAAAATTATGGCCACAAGGAAGCCTACCACTCACAACTATAAACTTGATGGAAATGTTGGTTCCCCTAGCTTTCCACAACCTACAAGGTTGACACCACGATAATTGGAAGAAACAAGAGAAAAAGGGCTTTGTTATAGGTGTGATAGAAAATAAACTAAAGGTCATAAGTGTGTTGAGAATAAATTATTTTACATAGATTTTGAAGAGGAGGAAGAAAATGAACAAGAAATGTCAAAAGAAGAGGATATACACTAGGAACCAACCCTAGAGAAATAAGAAATGAATTCGACCATATCTTGTAATGCATTGGCAGGAATTACCACTCCTCAAAATCTCAATATAGAAGCACATATCAAGAAGAAAAATGTAATAGTGTTGATTGATTGGTAATACTCATAATTTTATTCATTGTAGGGTAGACAAGGAATTGAATTGCTTCCTATATCTAGCACTAGAGTGTTAAGTGATGGTTGCAAATGGAGAAACCATCAATTTCTCTAGAAAGTGCCATAATATCAAGGTATCCATGGGAGAATATGTATTGAATAGTCCAATACTTTCCATTCCAATGGGTGGTGTTGATGTTGTACTAGGAATCCAATGGCTACAATATTTGGGTACAATAGCTTTCAATTTTCAAGAAATTTTCTTGAAATTTTTTTGGGAAGGAAAGGAAGTGGAATTAAGGGGTATTGTAGGGAAATCAGGAAATATAATCAACTCTAACAACATGACAAATCTTATAAAGAAAGAAAAACGAGGCGTAATTGCACAATTATGTTCACTAGAGGTGTCCACATCGAAATCACCTATTTCTCTAGATCTCTAAAATGTTTTGGATAATCATTCCAAGGTATTTGAGACTCTCAAAGGCCTCCTACCTATTTGAAATCTGGACCATGATATTCATTTGATTCCAGGAAGTGTTCCTTCAAACATCAAGCCTTACAGATATCCCTATGCCCAAAAGAATGAAATTGAATGTATGGTTGCAGAAATGCTAGAGGCTGGTATAATTTAACCTAGTCAAAGTTCTTTCTCAACTCCAATAGTATTGGTGCAAAAGAAGGATGGATAATGGCACATGTGTATGGATTATAGGGAGCTCGACAAGCTCACCATTAAAGATAAACTTCCCATTCCTGCGATTGATTAATTATTGGATGAATTAGATGGAGAAATTTACTTCACCAAATTGGATCTCGATTAAGGATATGATCAAATCAGAATGAAGGCTAAATACATTATGAAAACATCATTTAGAACTCATAGGGTCATTATGAATTCTTGGTCATTCCTTTTTTCCTTACCAATGCACCTTCCACATTTCACGGTTTGATGATATACTAATCTACAACAAATCTTGGAAGGATCATATTCAACATGTTGACAGGGTGCTCAAACTATTAGAGGAGAAACAATTATATGGAAAAACTTCCAAATGTTTCTTTGGAGTACAGGAGGTGGAATATTTGGGTCATATTGTATCTCATGACAATGTTAAGGTAGACCTTAGAAAAATTAAATCCATTAAGGAATGGAAAATTCCCACATCCATAAAGCATCTGTGAGGATTTCTCGGGTTGATAGGGTATTATTGCAAGTTTGTTAAGTATTATGGGAGAATAGTGGCACCTTTAACAACATTACGGAAGAAAGATGCATTTTCTTAGACTCTAGAAGTAATGAAGGCCTTTGAATATCTTAAAGAGGCAATGTGCCAAGCACCAATATTAGTTACACCAGACTTCACAAAAACCTTTATTGTGGAATGTGATGCCGCAGGAAATGGAATTGGTGTTTTTTTAATGCAAGAAGGAATATCTATTGATTTTGAAAGTTGTCCAATCAAAGGAAAGTATGTACACAAATCTATTTATGAGAAGGAAATGTTAGCAATACTACATGCCCTTAAGAAATGGCGACCTTACCTAATGGGAAGACACTTCAAGGTGAAAACAGATCATGATAGTCTTAAATACTTTTTAGAACAAATATCATCTTCAAACAAGCTACAAAAATGGGTCACTAAGATGTTGGTTTATGACTTTGAAATCATCTACAAAAAAAGGGAAGAAAAATGTTGTTACAGATGCACTCTCAAGAAAGGATGAGGATGTGGAAACATTTCTTTGTGCCATTTCTATTATCCAACCATATTGGATAAATGAAGCAAGGGATGAATGGAAGAATGATGAAGAAGTGTGGGCACTCATTTAGAAGTTGCAACAAGATCCTAGTACATATGACACATTTAGCTTAAAAAATTATTCGTTATGGTACAAAGATTTCTTATACCTTTGTAAGAATTGCCAATTCAAACAAAATATTCTTCTGGAATTTCACACCTCTCTGTTAGGAGGGAACTCAATATTTTTAAAAACATACCACAGGGTTAAGAAGGAATTTTTTGGGATGGCCTTAAATCTGATATTCAAAAACTTGTGGCAGAATGTTTGGTTTTCCAACAAAATAAAGTTCAGACAATTAAGACCCCAGGTATGTTATAACATTTATCCATTCCAAGTCAATGTTGGGAGGAGGTTTCAATGGATTTTATCACAAGTTTATCCAAGTCCAAAGGAAAGATTGTCATCATGGTGGTTGTTGATAGACTTACCAAGTGTGCACAATTTTATGCATTATCTCATCCATTTAAAGCCAGTGCAGTTGCTACTACATTTATGGAAACAATACAAAATCTACATGGAAACCCCAAAGATTATTGCAAGTGACAGAGATCCCATTTTCACTGGAAATTTTTGGATGAAATTATTTTCTTGTCTAGGTACTCAGTTAGCTCATAGCTCATCTTATCATCCTCAATCTGATGGGAAAGATGAGATAGTGAAAAAATGTTTGAAAGGATATCTTCTTTGCTTTGTATATGATAAAAAAACATAATGGGTCAAGTGGTTGCCTCTCTCTGAATGGTGGTATAACACTTCCTTTTATACTACAACAAAAATGAACCCATTTATGGTACTTTATGGATATCATCCACCGTCCATCACATCATATTTAAGAGAAATGTCTAAGGTCTAAGCAGTGGAAGATCACATTGAGAATCAACAACAAGTTCTTCAACTCTTAAAGGATGACCTCACTTTGGCACAAAATAGAATGAAACAAAAGGCATATCAACATTACAGTGAAAGAAGTTTTGATGTAGGTGAATGAGTATTTCTACGACTACAACCATATAGAAAAAATGTCCCTCAAGAAACTTAAGAAGGATAATAAATTATCACCAAAGTATTATGGTCCGTACAAGGTGTTGAAAAATATTGGTACTATGGCATACAAATTGGAGCTTCCTGCATCTTCCCAAGTGCACCTAGTTTTATATGTTTTATGCTTAAAGAAGGTTATAGGTGACAAGCTCCCAGTTCAAACAATATTTCTAGAACTTGACAAGGAAGGAAAAATCATATTGGAACTGGAAGCACTCATAGAAACAAGAACTTGACAACTATGAAATTGATCAATTTCAAAGTATCTCATCAAGTGGAATAACTTACCTGCTGAAGATTCCACATGGGAGGATGATAATTTTATACAAAAGAATAAAAAACTACTCAAGTGTTGAGGACAACACTTTTTTGAAGGAGAGGGGCATGTTAGACCCCTATAATACTAGTGTATTCCCCCATTATTATTGTCATTGTAGCCCTTATTGTTATTGTTGTGCCCATGTTTTCCCTATATTTTTATTATTATGCCCCATAGAAGCCCACTATTGTTATTGTTGTGCCCTCACATTATTATTGCTATGTTGGCTCTGATTATATTGTGACCCCTTAGACCCCTATATATAGAAAGGAGGTTTTGTTTTCTGAATCATCAAAGAATTATTCATTGTGTAATGTAAAGGAGGTTTCCCCCTCCAAGAGGCTAATTTTGAAGTCGTTGATTTATCTTTTCTTCTATTTTTCGAGCTAGTTGCATAACATAGTATATGGGATATCCTCCAAGTCACAGGGGATGTCACTTGGGATTTCATGAAATATTTCTAGCAACCTCGAGTTCTCCTTGATTTTTATAGAATTTGAATTAAATACACCATCATTTTCACTTGATTACCTTCCTTTAGAACGTATCTTTAGTGTATGATTAATTTTCCCATTGTCATCTTACTCGTGCATTCCATCAGTTTGCTACCTTTCTTGTGGAGTGGGTAGTAAATGTGGAATATCTTGAAATGATTTTTGGTGATCATCTGATAATGGTGGGATGTGAAAAGTGTGTGACATTTCAGAGAGGGATGGAAATATTTGATTACTCTAGGTTATGGGACCCTCTTTTTTTCTTTTATGAAAAACGTTGTTAGTATCATGTGCAAGGTATTTATTTGTGACTGGTTTTCTTGAAATACTTCTTGGTAAGTAGTCATCATTTTCTTCTGGGTTTACTAATTTATGAAATCATACTCTACATCTATGCTCTATTGAATATTGCTTCCAAGACATAAGTTGAATTCTCCCTCTATATTTTTCATCTTGATTAGCTTTGTATTTCTATCGTTTTGAACTTTTTTTTCTCTTAGGAGGTTGTATAGGTCAATGACTCGCTCCATAATGTTACTCGGTCTAGTTTCCTAATGTATCCCTTTAATTGGTTTTTATTAGTATACTGACTGTTATGTCGGTTATATTTTTATAACTACTTTTTGTTAATTTAATTTGATTTATAATAGAAGGAAACAAAAATAATGTAATAAATTAATAATTTTTTATTTATTCTTTTTTCTTGAAAATAATATTTTACATATTTGTCAATTATTTATTTTATTATCAGTATTACATCTACCAGTAATAATTTTTTGTATGAAATGTATTTTTAAATG
>APFE030141995.1:17776-30741 GCA_000404065.3 Pinus taeda
ATAGATTTAATTAATATTGATTTTGTGGTAAAGGTAAAAGCTTAATAACAAATAAACAAGTAAATCCATCTAATGGAACAAGCCATGAAAAAATAAATAGAATGAGTGATAGAATTTAAAAACAAGAAGGTCAAGAATAGGACCATTAGTAAAACAATTAAACCAAAGGAGAAACCATAGGAGGATGGAAAAGACATGGCTAATAAGAGAAGGATCCAGGAAATTATGGGAAAACCCCGAAAGAAAGAAAAGGTTAAAGTGGGGGGGGGGGGGGGGGGGGGGCGGGGGTTTGGGAGTGGGGGGTGCGGCGGCAGGGGAGAAGGAAGGCAAGACTAGAAGAAAGGGCCAGGGATCCAACAATTACTAATCTTCCAACCGTCATCTCTATTGAGATTGTTAGGCCTTCTTTCAATTTCAATAGCTTCCCTGAATTTATGGTGATGGAATTGTGCCACCTTGGCAATAACCTTGGCCTCCTCTATGCAAACATGATGCTTGGTCTTCTCCGCATGCTTGCTAATGCTGAAGGCTTGGTTTTCCCATATATTAGGTCGGCTACATGTTCGTTGATCCTTTGATGGATGGAGTGCCCTGTTTCCTCGATATAGGGGGTCCCACAAGAAGAAGGGATCAAGCAGACACCCTTAATGTCTTTAGGGTCAACGGGATCTTTCACCAATTGAAGGGATTTACGAATGGTGTTTGTGGCACAGTTCCATCACCGTAAATTCAGGGAAGCTATTGAAATTGAAAGAAGGCCTAACAATATCAATAGAGATGATGGTTGGAAGATTGGTAGTTGTTGGATCCCTGCCCTTTCTTCTTAGTCTTGCCCTCCTTTCCCCCCCTTAACCATCCCCCCTTTAACCTTTTCTTGCTTTTGGGGTTTTCTCAGAATTTCCCAGATCCTTCTCTTTTGAGCCATGTCTTTTCCATCCTCCTAGGGTTTCTCCTTTGGTTTAGTTGTTTTACTAATGGTCCTGTTCTTGACCTTCTTCTTTTTAAATTCTATCACTCATTCTATTTATTTTTTCCTGGTTTGTTCTATTAGATGGCTTTACTTGTTTTATTTGTTATTAAGCTTTTTACCTTTACCATTAAAATCAATATAATTCCAATTTATTAAACAGTATTTATTAAATCAATATTATTATTAATAAAATTAATCCATTAATTTCAATATTATTTTAAAACCCCTTTATTATCCCTAGTGATATAAGTTAATTTATAACCTAGAATAATATATAAATAAAATAAAAATAGAATAACATCTTGTCCCTAGTAATTTTAAATGATTAAATTATATTTAATACCAAAGGGAATAATATAAATAAAATAAAATGGAATTACATTCTAATATATAAGAATATATAAAATTATTTATTAGGAAGTAAATTAGTTTTTTTTTTTTTCACTACTGGTTCATGGATACCCATGGTCAGTGGGTCTACGACGTCCAAGATCAAACAACGCTAGGGTGGACCCCACCCGAAGGGGGTCACACCCCTCAGCCTATTTACTGACTTGACCCCAAGAGCTTTCGGGTTTCGACCCTGTGACCTCCCATTGGCGAGGCACTTGATGGACCGATTGAGCTAACTCTTGGGGCTTAACGAAGTAAATTAGTTATTATAATTATAATATTATTTTTATTACCTGTTGACTTTTTAACATTATAATATTATCTAGTTGTTTTTCTATATAGCCATTGATGGTCAGCCTAGTCAACCTAGCTGTTGGGAAGGTCTGCTCTCCCTATTTAATATGCAGCCATGATCTGACTCCTCAACTTGTCCTAACGATGAACCACACTGGTTGGTTCGAAACACGTCGACAAAGGTCTTTCTATATGTGATTTACGCCGAAGCTCTTCTTATAAATTTGATGGATCACAGAAGCCTCAATGCTACAAATAATATAAAAAAAATACAGAAATAAATAATAATAAAAATAGTAATAATAAACAACAATAAAAAATGTAAATAAAAACAGAAATAAATAATAATAAATAATAAAATAATAACAATACTAGCTCTAAAGGAATATAAATAGAAATAAAACAAGAAAACAGTAAAAAAATTAGTAAAGCTATAAAAAAGTAAAAACAAAAGAAATAAAACAAGAAAAGTAATAAAGTTGCATGTAGACACATGGAGTGTGTGCATGTGGTTCCCCTTCCATTGTTGCTCTATTTAATAGATGATGAGGAAGATGAGAGGCATTCTAACATTCCATCATTCCATGATTTCATCATCCATTCTCTTGGAGAATAGTGTTATCTGACAAAGGCTACCTTGGTAGTAGTACGTTGATTGAGGGCTTGGGGGTGGCCAGTTGTAGTAAGACCTTGCGCAATTGAGCCTACGGCTGGGAGGAGAGCTGTCCCCAAAACCTTGTTACAGTTAGAAGACTTCAAGTAACATTCCACTTGGAAAACACAGGTAAGTATCACTACTTATAGTTTTGAACTTTGATGTTAATTAGTTGAGAATTGCATGTTGATTATAAATTGCTAGATTAATCTAATTAATTACATGTTTTTATTTCGGGGATGTTACATATGGTATCACAGTAAGTTTCAACTCTGTTGGACCTTTGGATTTTTTTTTAATATTTTTAATATTTTATATTTTGTATTGTTTATGTCTCTGTGATTTTAGAGAGGGAAGTAATTTGGGTTTCTGCATTGTCTAGTTTTAGCATCAACTTTCACTTCTCATGTTGCAACTCTTTGTTGGCCCTTCTTAATTCCACCAGTTCGATTTCCAGATCTTTCAAAGTCTGCAGTTTCTTCTCAATCTAGAATTTCTTTTCAAAATACTTTTTCTCAATGTTTTGAAGAACTGCAACTTGTTGGTTGAGTATAAGAAGTTTCTCTTTTGTCTGCATAGATTCCATTTGTATCTGTCTCTGTAGTTCTTTAATCATTGCTCTGGCAGATTCAAGCTCTTTCTTTACTAAGGAATATTTCTCTACTTCCTCTTCAAGTTTCTTCTTTTGAGTTTCCAATGAATTCAGTTTTAAATTGACCATTCAATCTCAATCGTGTTTAGTTGGAGCCATTTTTGTAATTCCACTATGTTTATTTTGGGCTATTTTCTGTGACATTTCTCCAAATTTTCTGTATCCAACCTTCATGTATATGCCACTTTTCAAGAGTAAATAGCCATGGTGGTTCGATTCACGAGGCCACCCTTTTTATCGCCCTCACATTCCCATTTCATCTAATTCTTTAAAAAAATTCCCCTCGAAAATCGATCCTCATAGATTTTCAATGTATCCATGCAGCAAATTGCCTAAGATGATAATCGAAGGGAACCAAGGTTCATATTTGGTATTTGAAGTAAAAAGTGCGTGTAATCTATGTGTAGGGTTTAGGTTTATTTATTTATAAATGTGCTTTATTCGTCTTGGGTTTGAAGGGTCCAATTGGCTAATCACGTCAACAAGGGTTGTGTTTTGTATTACAGATCGTTTTTGTTTTGGGGAAATAAAATGATTCTTTATTAACAAATAGAAATATGATGATAAGCATTTTATGAAAAAGAATGGTTGCAAGCATGACCACCACAAGCCCTATGGCTGAGGGCATTAACCTTGTCAAAAAATAAAAATAAAAATTGGAACTGGTTAATATAAAAAAACAAAAGTTTAATGTCAGGTGTCAACGATAAGAGCGACCCACTTACTTACGATTGCTTTGCTGGGCCTGTGGACAGTGTTATACACCTGAGTTTGTACATTTGAATCTAACTGTGGAATTATGTTAAGATCATGAAATACGTAGAAGTGATGGTGTGCAAAGACACCACTATGGGATTTCATTGATCAACTCACAAATTTACAGTGTAGTTTAATTATTAGACATTTTGGAGTTTTAATTGGAATGAGGAAAAAAAAAAAATGATTTTTGTTGTTGTTGTTGTTTTTGTTGTTTAAATTGGGTTTGAGACCTCTCCTTATCAACAACAGTCATATTCCATCCATGCCAATGAACTCTCAAGTCACTAAGACAAGTATCACTCAGGATTTCCTTCCCATCCTTACGCTTTGAGTTCCCAGCTCACAAAGGCTTCCTTTGAGCTTGAACAAGAGCAAGAAGAAGCTCATAAGTTTCAATAGCATGCATAGATTTTCCTTGAGAAATCTGCAATTTGCTTTTAGATGCAATAACTCTCCTTGTTGCCATTTTACTGTCTCGTCTAAGGTAGCATCAATGATAATTTCAGCATCAGAAAAATACTGTTGTGCTGACAAAACAAGGGCCAAGAGCTTCCAACCTTTTAATGAAGCCCCTGCCTTCGCAGCCAAATACTTCTTTGTGTAATCCAGTGCTATGTTTAGATTACGTTGCTCAACATTTTCCAACGCAAGACTAAACATCACCTCAGGATCTTTAATTTTTGACATTGCATCTTCTTCCAAAGCAATAAGAGCCTCATGTTGCATCTTGGTTCTTTTAGAGTCAAAATCAGCAGATCTAGCTTTCCTCCCTAGGGAAACCCCAAGCAGATGACTGGAAACACCTTTCATGTGATCAAATTTACATTCACGGGTTTCCAATACTCTATGTAAATAATGCACACCTTCGTGAGCATATTTTGAACTTTGTCCACATAATTTTGCAGCCAATAAAGCTCCTGGGCTATGATCAGGCTTCTCGGAAAGGTCTAAAGTTTTCCTCACAAGATTCAAAGCAATATCATCCTGATATGCAACGTTATAACAAAGAGAAAGGGTATACCATCGATCCAATCTATTGTAGATAATAGGTGTCACTTCTTCAATTTTTTTTTTAGCTAGGGTTTCAAAATGTCTTGACATTGATAAGGAAAAATTAAGGTGATCCATAATTGTAGGATCCCGAGGAATCCTTTTGAGTGCAATTTTTATTAAGGAGGATAAACAACAAGAGTATTGCTTCTTCAATATTATTCTAGGAATAAATGCACCCTCTACTTGAGATCCTAAACTTGGTGGACTTGCTTCAATACCACCATAAAGCAAGAATATAGAAAACTCTTTCTGTATCCGGGCTGACCATTCAAAATCCAGTCTCCAAGGATTAATTAGAGCTCTTCTATAAGAATTTATTGCTTCATGGAGCAAGCCTACCTGTTTCCAAAGTTCTGGAAGTAATTCCACTGCCTTGCTCACAATCTCTTGCAATTTGCAATCATCTTCTCCAAAGGCATCAAAGATGCCACGAGGTAGTGCAGATTCGACTGTCTCTAACACAAATTTGCACTGTTGAGCAGCTTCTTTAGCCAGTCCAAGCTCTTGCAACAACTTTGATTTTAGAATAATGGCCTCAAGTAGTAAACTGACAACCTGCAACGACATTAATTATTCTTATGCAATTTTGAAGCATGTAATGGTTTCGAGCCTTTCAGATATGCCACTTTTAATTGTTGCATGTTATGGATATGAAATCTGTCAAATTGTGGGTGTCAGCCTGCATTTTCCCATTGTAGATGTTTTTTTTAGTAACTTTAGCTACATAATAGAAGTTTCTATTTTGAGAAATGTTTTAGGTCAAGGCTCTGCTCCATTGAAATCCCTATCTTCTTCTGTATTGTGATTTAATGCACAATTGTAGCACTTGTGGGTGGTTGTTCTCAATTCAATTCAGTCTATCACTAAATATTGTTAAGGTATTGTTGTATTAATGGATAATCTTTGTATAATCTCATATTATCTATCAAGTATTATAGGATTCCAATCAGATTAAGCATAGGGATCAGAATTATTTTTGCTTTGTTCTTTGTAAAAAAAATTTTAATTACATCAATTATAATTTTTTTGGATTTTTGCATTCAAAATTGTAAGTGTGTAAACGAGGTAATAGAAAACTCTTAGATACCAATATTTTTTTACCATTAAGTCTTACAAAAATTCGTGCTATTTTGGTAATATGCGCTATATTGTAGGTAGTAATTTAGTTAACTAAGTAAATCATGCCTTATTACTTAAACTTTATGATACATCTAAATCGTACACTAGGATTTTAGTTTAGTTTAATTGGTTTAATATATTTAGACGAGAAGCATTGCTTTACTCTAGGAAAGTATCCTATTGCTATTTAGAGAGAAAACCAACTATTTGGGACAGCAAAATTGCTAATCCTATTAATAGGAAAGGGTGTCATGAGAATAAGAAAATATAGTGCTGCCTTTTGTGTCTTATTTTAATTTCAATGTGTATCATTCAAACATAGCATGTTTCTTTTGTGCTATAAATCAACTAATGAGATACAAAGACACTGCTTTTCTGTTTATTTGGCTCTGTTTTTGAGGAGTAGATAATTGTTAGAATTGGACCAAGGGCACTACCTTTGTGTTTCTTTAGAGAAGGGATAAAACTCAAGAAGATAGTGCTGACTTGTGCTACATTTACTGAATGGATAAGATAAGGACAGTGCGATTTTTAGGGCCAAATTTAACACTGCTTTATTTAGATCTAACACTACCTTATGTGCCAAGTGTAGTGCTCCACTTGTGCAAATCTGGAATAGACTTCCATTGTAAAGGAGACTTCAGGAATGCAAGAAAAGACATATATACAATCAGTCATCCTCCAACAAATCTTCTATCTTCCTTCTTCATTTTATGTCAGAATCCATAAACTACCAAGTGCCTTTTACAAATCAAGAAGGTTCTTAAGATTTGATACTTAGATCCGTTGGACAAACCTTGATGTGACTGTTTTAGAACTTTGTACTGGCACCAAAATTGATTAAGAAAAGTAGCTTGTTTTGTCAATGAAAGTATTTGACTATTTACCATTGCTTTATGTGATGCCTCTCATAGATTGATGGTTTAGAATCCAGATTTATGTTTTGTTTATCAGCAAGATTCAATTTATAATTGCCTTGCCGGTTTTCTTCCTTCTTCCATTTTTTCTCCTGCCCAATGGATATAATGCACTAGTCACTCACACAAAATAGACAAATCTATTATAAGTTTATGCACTAATTTTCAGATACTTACAGCATTCTGGAATCTGTCCATTTCCAGTACTCCAAATACTAATTGCAGATCTAAACACTTTGCTTGCTGATTTGAACTGTTAGAATGCGTATTTTCATATTTCCAATCAACAAAACACTTTAGAGATGACCCCCTCACATCAGAAAAACACTGGTATGGAAGTGAGGAAAAGTGGGAGTTACTGTGGTGTTTTTCCTAGACGGTCCATTTGGAGCCACTTTTTCTGAACAATAACAATCTTCATCCTTTTCACTGTCCTCTATCACCGTGGTCACAATACACATTGTCATTATCTTCTTCTTATGATTCCTTTGTTTCCTCATCCTCTATCTTACCAGTTCCAGTTTCTAATTTGTCTACCACAATAGTAAAACTACACCTCATGTTTTTACGAGGGGGTTTTCTCTAATAATGTATAAGCATTTCTCTTCTAAAGTTAGGAGTGTTAATCTCCTTCACATCTGCCAATATTTTGAAATTGATAATGAGCAAAGTATTATCATATCCTTTCTTTGGAAATTTTAGGCCATACAAGAGTCCCATTAGATATGCATCAAATAAAGAAAACAAACTCCACGTCCCTTGCTTCCCTGAAAAGAGTTGAAGTGGAAAGTAATGCTCTGAAAGGAAGGTAAAATGATAACCTTACAATTTTGAGATGAATGGAAAAGAATAATGGAATGATGCTTATGGAGGGTAAGGAAAGGATTCATAAATAGGAGTAATAAATCAACAAGAAGTCATTTCTAGAACTAGAGGGAAGATTTTGGATTTAGGAATTATCATAATTAAATAGCTTGGCATTCTCAATATCACAAGTGAATGATGATTGATGATGATCAGTGAGGGTCATAGTGATGACCTATACAATTTCAAATGGTCAAGATAGAAAGTATGAACTAGAACACTCATATTGGTGTAATGTGACAAAGGATAGACTAAGAAAATCTCTATAGGAAAATATTAAAGGATAAAAATTGTATACCATTAACAAAGAAGATGAATTTTATGAAGTTGTGGCATGGAATTATAACTTGATATTGATGATTTAAATGATTATAAAAATGGTAATATCTTGACAATGAATTTCACTAATATTTAAATTGGGGGAGGAAGAATAAGTGACACGAGATTAAGGCTCAAGATGGTGAGGCTCATGTGAAATTTATCGATGTACTTAGATGATTATACCTATGGTGTAATTGGTCAACTTCATAGTTGAAAGAAGTGGAAATGATTATTGAAAAAGTAATTGGTATCTTGATGAGAACATAACACTAATAACATTGATGAGATAACATAGATGCTATATGGATGTTGAATAATCTTAGTGATCCGAATCGGATCCACAAAAGACTGTCAAGAACTTTGACTATATCAAGTTGAAAAAATCTCTAATGAAATCCAAAATAGCATCAAAAAATGCCTTGAACCGGTGGCAATGGCCGCCAACATGGAACGACTTGGACCTCAGTCAAAGAGTGCTGAACGAGGCCCATGGAGACTGCACGGGAGGTCAAAACAGCCCTTGGGAGCCCCGGATCGGGAAAAGGAGGAGATTTCGATGTGCGATTAGCGTTTAGCGCTAGCCACGCATCACTAGGAAACAGGACCGAAATGGGGAAGCCTTAAGCCCTTGGTCACGTTGGGAGCCGGAGAACCGTGGGTGGAGAAACAAAAAGCACTAAAGGACAAGGGCGGGACCCGCACTCTGGAAAACTGGTGGTATCGATCAGGGCGCCCTTGAATGGTAAGAGGTTTTGGAGGAGAGCGGAGCGATCCCACTCAAATATCGACATGTGGCAGCAGAGGTGAGAGAAAAAACATCGTGATCACGTGCTATCGGTCAAGCAAGTCAACCGCACTCGACGTGCGTATGACATTGGATCTAGAGGAGCCTAGATCGGACAGTTGAGATTGCACCTGATAGAAAGAAGTGGAACCGACAGGGAATTAAGCCGCGATTTAAAGGGATTTGGAATCCGTTTGACCGCCATGGTGGAGAAAGAACATATCCATGACATAACCGAAGAAATGAAACGATCATCAGGCTGGCACTGTTCCGATGGGGACACGTGGCACTTCCCGAGCGTTCATGCTAACGCCGAATAGGGAACTCCAAGCGAAAATACAAAAGGAGAATCGACGCATGCAGCAGAGGAATCGAACAGGCATAGGGATCAAATGGTTAAAGCCATGAACGTAGGCAGTCAAAGCGAAGGGGGGATTTGGAGAAGAGTCCAAACGACCAAGAGAGACAGTGAACAGTGAACCCTGAGAGGAGGACTGAACATATAGAACAGTAAAGCCAAGTAGAGGAGACAGAGGGCCGAGATAACCACATGCAGCATCAAGTACCATAGAGCTTGAAGATTCAAGCCTGCCTATAGAGGAATCTGTTTGGATTGAGCATCACATTTGGCTCTTTCCACTGTAGACCAAAGGTCACAGAGCTAGTAGGAAGAGAACGAGTCTGTGCACTCCGAGTGGCTTGGGGAATCCAAGAACCACCCTACCTAACAAATTCTACTTCAGGAGAACTCACATTGAGTCCATGTATTGTAATTTCTCTACTATAAGACACAATAAAACAAGGCCACCACTAAAGCTGGATCAGAGACGTAGCCCTGGAGAATAGGGTGAACTCATTAAAAATTGTTTGTGTCTTGTGTTGCTTACTGTATTTCTCTGTTGTATTTCCCTTTAAATGTCTGTGTATTGGCAATCTGATCGATCCATTGGTTAAATAACACAGAACACACACCAGCACATGAGTCTGTAATACCTTTTGTTTAACAAATCTTCAACTGATGGCACTCATAAGGTGATTATCAGATCACTTAGTTTGTAGTTCAATGAAATCTATTTTTCTGAGGAATCATGATAAGGATGCTTATAGAGTATTATTCTATATTTGATAAGTATTGAGATGTTTCTCATATTGATGATGTTTCATGATATGATGGTATGAGGGTGATCATGCACATGTGGTTCATATTTATATAGTTGTTACAATAGTGATGAGGTATCCTTATGATGATGATGATATGCATAGGCATTATGATGTTACATCAAGGTATATTGACAATGTACTCATTTACTATGTGATGATATGTATTTTATGCTAAATACTCATGATGGATATGATATGCATAATGTGGCATAGGAATTATGATGCTATAATATGAGGTTTATTAACATGTGGTTCATTTATTATGTGAAGTCATGATTTGTCTTTGATGCAAATATGTTGATGTTCTAACTTATGATGGTATTTCATGAGGTGAAGCATGTGATAGTTGTGTACAAATTTATGACATGCATGAGCATGCAGTTCGTTATTATTCATAATGTTGCGATTAACAATGATGAATGTTCTCATAACGACATGCAAGACTTAGCATGTGGATTATTTTCTATGATACTATGATGGTATAGCTAATGCATTGGTTGCATGTTGAGGTGTGATGATTGATAGGACTCCACAAATGGGCCAAGAGGGCCAGTTTATTTGATGATCTCGTGTGAGCCCATACGCATGAGGGAGAATAAGTAACACGAAATGGGCTGGGGACAAACTCAATCAACACTACATATGCAAGTGGTTCCTTTGTCTTCTGTAGCTCTTGAAGGGCTATGGGACCATCTTGAGGAGGCTAAGTGCCTGATGTTCTAGGCTAGGTGCCTATTATTGGATTGGGATACTGGAGTCTGGTGGGGGTGTAAGGACTTCAATGCTTGGGGCTGTGCACCTTAGTAGTTGTGGAGGGAGTGGGCCAGTCTTGCGAGATGCTCAGAGTCATTGAGTATCGTACCAGATGCCTGCCTTGGGGCAGATGAGGTCTGAGTCAGGCATGAGCCTTGGGGCCAGCCTTGGACTATGATATAGACTAGGCAGGCTTATGCCTGGTGCCAAAAGTGGGAAAAATGACAAAGATTCCTTGAGATTTCTTGGGTGTTGCTGGTTATACTAGTTCAGAAGAGGGTGTTGGGCAAACATGAAGTAATAAATAACAAAATAAAATGTTACATAATTTAACTTAATAATAAATAATAAATAATAAATAATTCAACTTAACTTCGAGACGAAGTTCCCTTAAAGTGGGAGAGTATGTAATGCCTGTTAATAATAAGTAATAATAATAAAAATAAATAATAAGTATAAATAATAATAATAATAATAATAATAATAATACTACTAATAATAATAATGATGATGATGATGTTGTAATATTAAAAATAGAAGAAATAAAAAATAAATAAATAATACTAATAACAAATAAGAATAAAATAATAAATAAGAACACCAAGCTCTAAAGGAATATAAATAGAAATACAACAAGAAAAGCAATAAAGTTGCATGTAGACACATGGAGTGTGTGCATGCCGTTCCCCTTCCAATGTTTCTCTATTTAATAGATGATGAGGAAGATGAGAGGCATTCTAGCATTCCATCATTCCATGATTTCATCATCCATTCTCTTGGGAGGATAGTGTTATCTGACAAAGGATACCCTGGCAGTAGTACGTTGATTGAGGGCTTGGGGGTGGCTAGTTGTAGCAAGACGTTGCACAATTGAGCCTACGATTGGGTGGAGAGTCACCCCCAAAACCTTGTTGCAGTTAGAAGACTTCAAGTAGCATTCAACTTGGAAAACACATGTAAGTATCCCTACTTATAGTTTTGAACTTTGATGTTAATTAGTTGACAATTACATGTTGATTATAGATTGTTAGATTAATCTAATTAATTACACGTTTTTATTTCGGGGATGTTACAATAACGTTTTTAATTAAAATACTTGAACTACTCCTGATGGTCGAATATTATCAATGCCAAATGGACTGAGGCATGCAATTTCAAGTTTTTTTGGTTTGTCTTTGACTCGATTATCATATAGTAGGACTAAATTTCCAAATTAAAGATGGTTAGCTTGAACATTCTGGTCGTGCCATGTTTTTTGCTGGTCTTTGTTAATTTGTTGATGACATAATGTGTACATTTGATCTTCCTCTAATTTATGTAATTATCTGATGCTTTGTGCTTGTAACTTTGTGTTTTATTTTAGTATAGTTGACACGGTATGTGCATTTGCTAAGTAGTGGAATGGTACGACTACTTCTTGTCAATAATCAAGATTAAACAATGTCAACCCCATCAACTGCTTGTATGTTGTACGATATGCCCATAAAATTGTTGGAATTTTATAATCCCAATCATCTTTTTCTATGTGACAAATTTTTGAAAATTCCTTATGCAGTGTTTTATTGAACGATTAAACTACATCGTTTTCTTGAGGGTGATATGTCTTAGTCTTCCTACTTTCTATCATAAATTTATTTTTTGATACTTCAATTATGTCATTAAAAAAATGTGTTCCCTTATCGCTGATGAGGACAAGGGGACAACCAAAATGCATCACTGTATTTTCATATATGAATTTAGCTGCTACTTATTTAGTACATCATGCTACAGGCTCTACTTCTTCCCACTTTCTTACATATTCAACTGAAATTATGATCAATTTGGCATCTATTCGTTTATCTCCTTTAGGAAACAGACAGACAAAATCGATAACCTAGATTTTGAATGATAACAACGAAACTATGGAATACAAAGGAATTTAATTTTTTGGTATATGTCGACCTGTTCTCTGGCATATGTCACATTGTTGTACCCATTTTCAACAATCACATAATATTGTTGGCCACCAAATATAGGTTTTAACCCCGTACAAAAATTACCTGCATACGAATTCTAAATCACAAGAAAAATAAAAATGCGAGAGCATAACAACATAAAACACATATACACAGAGATTTCCCACTGGATTCCAAAACTGGGACTACCAGCTTGATTTTTCATTATATTCCTTTCAATGTTACAATACATATTTATACATGCCGAAGCATCCAATACCATGGACCGAAAACCATCGCGTCCAAAACCATGGACCAAAAACCATAGTAGGTTCG